>PVIY010055138.1:0-13873 GCA_004026745.1 Myrmecophaga tridactyla | reverse complement strand
CTTTTATTGAATTTTAAATGATGAGATCATAATTTTTTCAGTCCTCACTAAAATTATGGATTTAAAAAGGAACTTGAATGAAAATGCCCTCTGAAGTTTCTAGTTCCATAATTATAAAATACTTCTGGAAAGAGAGTATACAATGAAAACTTTCACCATCATGAAAATTCCTAAGAATCAACACAGGATTTCTAAAGGGCCTCCACTAATAAAAGGAAAGTGGATTTGTAGTTAGAAAATAAATATTAGAAAGGGAGAATAAGAAAATGAAAATAATTACCATCAGCACCATGCCTGTGAAGGAATCACTCCAGAAATTGAGCACATCTGAAAATGGGAGCAAGAAGGTTGAATCTTCACCAATCTCTGACCACAGATTCAGAGACTGGGGTGTTGTTTTATTTTGCTCTGTTTTAAGAAAATACAGAGTTATTGCTCTATCCTCATAACTTTTGATTTGTGAAACAGTCTTGTGATGTTTTCATACAGAATCATTTATCTCTAATAACATACATTGGGACAATTCAGAAGTGGTAATTCCATGGATTTGGATATGACACACACACACATACCAGTCTTTTAGGCAAAATCTTGATAATTCTAATTTTTTATTGATTCCTTTAGTTCAGAGAATTAGATCATTTGTCAACGTTAAACAGGAATATGTCACAGAGAAAACGTAATAATGGGAACAGTATGCCGCAGTGTGCCCTATGAGTATATAACATCAAAAAAGATTTGGTTGTTACTAAGAGGAAAGGATGGAAAACAGAAAGAAAAACTTTAGTACAGAAAATAGAAAACAATGCAAAAGAAAATATGTAAAAAAATAACAAGTACCCAAATCACTAAATAAAGAAAGAAGAAAGAAAGAAAGAAAGAAAGAAAAGAAAAGAAAAGAAAAAGAGGAAAGAAAAAGAAGAAAGGTCTATTACTGTAAAGGGCCAGATGCAGAAATAAGTTTCAGAGTTGGCTTGCAAGTTCAATACTGTAAAAAAAAAAGTATTAAAAGGGAAATATAAAGCCAGGAAAAGTACCTGCTGATTATGCCAATAATGAGCAGGAATAGGAATCAAGATTATAAGAAATGGCATAAAAGAAGGATGATTAATATAATAAGCATTTGCAAAAAAAAACAAGTCAGATCTTTAGGAGTCCACTAAATTTGATGTTGTAGCAGTGATAAGAGGACTAATATGAAAAGCTCTCTGAAAATTTAGGAAATGCCAGAAGAAAATTTAAAGATGTGGAGAATATGGAAAGTCCAAAATGTGGAAGATTGCTATTACCGCTGGGGAAAAATAATCGCAGAAAAGAAGAGAAACCACAGAGACCTCACTGGAAGAAAGAATTTTTAGAAGGAAAATATAATTGCAGATATAGATATAAAGTTGGTAGATACACAGATACAGAGGTAGATATGCATAGAAATATCTCAGGTTAAACTATTTAAAATAATACATAATAATTATTAAGCACAGCAATTAATTTAAATGGAATATTATCAGAATGAGTTGAAAAATTAACAAAAATGAAATATCTGTAACCTCATTTAAAAATAAACAGCACTCCCCTTGTAAATAGAATCGTGCCTTTTGTTTACCATGAACAAACATGAGGGAATTCAGAAAAACCTCTGACAAAGTATATTTAAAAAGGGTGATGAAACAAACAAATACTAAAACAAATTACCAAGATAGAATTCTAGAGTTGGTATTTGTTATTTAAATATAAGTGAGCAATACTATGTGCCAGATAGAGTGCTAGGCTTTGTGAATAGAGGGGTGAACAAATTAAAGCCCCTATTTTCACAGATCTGATATTCCAAAATTTGAAACAGATTATTAATTGTTATTTCTATGTGCTATGAAGAAACATTAATCAAGGTCAAAGGAAAGAGACTAATGACATTGTTATATAAGAAATTAAATTTGAAGCAATAAAGTGCCATAGTTTACCCTTTGAATTTTTAAACAAATATACATTTTGGATAATGGCATTCAGATACATGCTGAATAAAAAGTATAATATAAAAGAGAGTAATCTCTCAAAAGAAATTAGAACATTAATGATTATTCAAACATGGTATGCAGAAATAAAAAGAAAGGAATACAAGAGAATGAAGGGGTACATGCTAAGAAACACACATGAAAGAAAATATGGCAAAATATTGCGAGGTGAATAACAGTTCTCCATGTGTTAAAATGTATACTTCAAAAATCTCAAGCATAAGCATAAGTTTTATTTGTGTTCCCTAGAATTATACAGATCTAATTTGGATTTGGAAATATTTTAGGATAGTTATTCATCCCTTCATTTTTCCAGATCAGATTCTCCCATTGATGTACATAAAAGCCAATATTGCACAGTTATTACCTGCATAGGTTTGATGTTTTAAACTAGAAACAAATTTAAGATCCAGCATTTAACAAATGTCTGACAGCGGTATAGAGCTAATAATCTACTTATATATTTTTAAAATAGCTTCTGATGTAAAGCACTCTCATTTAATGAAAAAGACTTTGATTTGAGTTACAGATGAAGAGAAATTTGGAAAATTTTTAAGCCTAAACATGAATATCTCTACTAAAGATCAAGGTAGATACTATGTTCCTGGAAATATCATATATGTTGCTGAAATATATACACTCTGTGGAATATACTCTCTGTGGTATATACAGAAATCTATTTCTAGAGATTAAAAAAATACATATAGAGTTCAAACATGGTCTATAGTCTAGGAATATCTATGCACAAAAATCATGAAGATATTGGATTTCCAAAATGAATTCTCAACTGAATATTTTGAGGTTGGAAAAAAACAAAGAGTTAAATTAAAAGAATTAAGGGATTCCATCATTGAATAAAGGAATATTAATACAGAAAATAAGACTGCTTCTAATTGACTTTAATCACTACCATCATATAATAATAAAATAAATTAGTATGCTAAAGGGGCAGTTGATATATGTGGCACTTTTCAATAAGCTTTAGTGGTATGCTTTTATACAAGCCAAAGCTATTATTTTAAAGTAATGAAGACCTGATTTTTTATTATAGTCTTCAGGGCCTGTTTCACTTGTTTATTTCTTAGAGTATATATAAATGGATTTAAGACAGGTGCAATTGAAGTGATGAGTACTGCCACCCCCTTGTTTAAAGATACCCTTTCCTCTGCAGAAGGCTTAATATACATAAAAATGCAGCTACCATAAGAGATGGAAATGACAATCATGTGGGAGGAACAGGTAGAAAAAGCCTTCTTCCTCTGCTGGGCAGAAGGAATCTTTAGAATTGTTCTCATGATATTTGCGTAGGAGAGTATCACCAGGGCCAATGTAAGCAGGAGTGTGACAATGGCTAAAATAAAACATAACAATTCAATGACATGTGTATCTGTGCAGGAGAGCTTCAGGACAGGAGAATAGTCACAGATAAAGTGGTCAATAATATTGGCATCACAGAATTCCAACTCCAGGCCCATGATAAGTCCAGGAGAGATTGTTAACAGCCCACTCAACCAAGAGCTGAGGACCAGCTGGGTGCAGACTCTGCTGCTCATAACGGTGGCATAATGAAGGGGTTTGCAGATGGCCACATAGCGGTCATAGGACATGGCAGCCAACAGGAAAAACTCCGATGCACCCAAGAAGATGAGGAAAAATAATTGTGTTACACAAGCATCATAAGAAATTGCTTTATCCATAGTCACAATGCTGACCAGGAATCTAGGGATGCAGGCAGATGTCAGCGAAATTTCTAATAAGGAGAAATTCCGAAGGAAGAAATACATGGGTGTTTTGAGGTGGGAATCCACCAGGGTGAGCAGGATGATTGTCAGATTTCCAGTAATACTGAGTAAATATGTTAGAAATAGAAAAAGGAAAGTTGCAATTTGCCAATTGGGGTCATCTGTCAGTCCTAGTAGAATGAATGTTGTCACCATTGTATGGTTCTTCATGGCTAAATTCCTTCTGAACTGTATCAAATCTGGGAGTAAATATTTTTAAGTTTAAAATGTTTTAGAGTGCATAAATTTGAAAGTGATCTGAAAGAGCCAAATAACTCAATTGAAACTTTTTCTGTTAATAATATTATTAATGTATATTTTTTTCTTTCTCCATCTGTAAGAAGTGGGAATATTCAGAAATATTTGGGGATCAAGTGCTTGTCATCCATCATCAGGGATACACTTTTCAGATGTTTTGTGCTTCTGTTTTTAACCTTTTCATATAGCTGTCAGAATCACAGGCTTAATCCTCTTAATCTCATCTTCTTCTCTTTTTACTTTGTTTCTGAATTACCTTTTCATATCTTCTTTCCTTTGGAACAGAATGGATTTAACATCTTTTTTTAAATAAGCTATCTGGAAGTTTCTCTAATATAAGCTTGTTTAAAATTATGAGATAATTAATACAATTTTACAGAATCCACAAGAAATTATATTGTTTTTCTAAGTTGGTTTTTTTATTCCTTTATAGTGAAAATAATTCTCTTGGTCAATCTCTTTCAGCAAGGTATATATTTGCTGTTAATTTGCACATTTTAGACAGCTAATCAGGCCTGATTTTTTTTAATTTAGTTTTTAGAAATTTGTCCATTCTGAGGATACTATTTCTGAATGGTCTTTGTGTTCCATATTGTCAATTTGAACTTTTCAATGGAAAGAACTTTTTATGAATTTTAACACAATATGAATCAGTATTTATAAATTGAAATTTGACATGAAATTTGCAATTATTTTTTCAAATGTCCAATCAGTTTCAAATTTATTATATCAATCTAAGAAATACAATTTTATATCCAGTAATATTTAAGTACACAAATTTTCCCTACATATAAAGGGATATGTACTAGTCACCATTTTTAATATAAATTGTTGGGAAATGTTGTTCATGGTGTTACTTTAAGAAAGAAATTCATAAATCAATCTTTTCAATATGGATATTAAATGTTAATCACGGATTACACACACATATTCATTGTTTCTAAATCTGGGTTTAATTGTCTTAATTTTATGATCACATTTAAGGAATAAAAAGGATTACATTGTAACTACTTTGTACAAAAACAATAAAATGCTGAAAATACTTACTTTCCATTATCTATGCACCGTGAAACTTTTCCTTTGTATTATTAAACAAATGTAATAGGAATGATATTTCCAATTAAATATTGTTTTTCTTTCTAACCTACAATTATTTTTTACTTCCAACTCTCAACTCCTCATTCACATTAAAATCCAGGAATGTTTAACAAAAATTCAAACCCCAATAATTTCCATCTCTAATCAGCATATAGTAGCATTTTTCAAATCTATTCTTCTAATTTCTCTACATATAAAACTGAATAACATCTTCATTCTCTATACTTAAAATCTAAAATTTAATTTCTTGATCTATACTCAAAAAAGTAGATTGTTCTTTTAAGAAATTTGTCACTCAAATGAGCACTGAATAACTCTTTCTGATGTAAAGTGTTTTTATTCTCTACAGTGTGATAGATTCATTTTTGCTCTTATTACAAACACGATATTTATTGAGATCTGGTGTGTAGGACCTTGGGAATTCTTGCAGAAAAGACACTAATTGGGTATTATCATCATTAACTATTAAAAAACAAATTAAGCCTCTCACTGCAGCATCTATAGGGAAATCTAAAATGTTGACATTAAGATGGAGTCTAATACCTGGAGTAAGAGTAAGCATTCATATAAACAACCTTAGGTCTTTCCAGGTATGATAACAGAGAAATATCTGTTTCCTTAAGTAGAGAAAAATGGAGCTCCCATTTTATATTCCAAAAAGAGAATCAGAATAGAATGTTGACCTCTGACAAGTGACAACATAGTTTATAGCCTTTGATTTACTGAATATTTATCAGGTCTTAAAATATGTATCCTTAGGGTTCCAACATACTTTCATCTCACCCTCTTCATACAACCTCTTAGAGTAAAATATCTATTATATACCAAAGGCCAGCCAGGGAAACTATAACATACTTGAGTTTTTAGAAAGTACCTAAATATAGAAATTTAATTAACTTAAAGCCATTTACAGAAAGAAGCATTTGGAGAACTAACTACATATACTCTAAATCATGCAGATGATGTGGTCTTTCATTTAAAATAATGCAAAATTGTAGGAAATGTAAAAAAAAGAAAACAAATATTTTATATTTACTCTTTATTGAAGAAAATATAGTTGGAATGTGTAAAAGATGATAAAAAACTAACTTGAATGGGTACCAAAAAGTGTTAAAGAGATTTGCTAAGAGAAGGATGCATTTAACTGATAAATATATCTATAGGTAAGCAGTTATCTTTGGGAAAGATTACACATATTTTAGAAAACATGTGTAATTTATGCACTAAGCTAATGAGAAAACTGTTTTAGTTTTATGTATAATATACCCTCTTCACATGGGTTTTTAAGTCAACAGAGAACGATGACATGTATGCTACAGTTTGATAAGAGAAACAAAACCACTGTGAGTGATATAGACTAAAAGTATTTTTAAAGAAAATAAAGCTATCAAGTCATATATAGATCTAGTCTTAAAAAATCCAAAGGAACCCAAAGGTGTGTGGTCTGATCACTGGGCAGTGCTTTGATCAGTTTCTTCAGATCATTGGAACTAGCTCTGAGGGAGGCAAACATTCAAATTTCCCTCAGGCAAATACAGGACAAAGTTAACCATAGGGATAAATATAAATGCAAGAGATATTTGCTAAATACTTTTTGTATGCTACTGCACTTATTTCCTACAGGTCTAAAAATGCAAATCTGTAAGAAGTGATGATAAATCTATGGGTTGGGAAATAAGATATATAATGAGAAAACCTGTTGTAGGTACAACAAAAAGATAGGTAGACAAAGAGGTATAAGTGTAATGTGTGCTACCAAAGGCAAGATGGTATCACATCAAAATTGGTTGTGATATATTTAGGATGTTAAATTTTAACCCAATAGCAACTACAAAGAAAATATACCAAAATATGTATATTGAAATGTATATGTATAAAAGAAATGAGGAGGGCCACAAAATGGTACATGTAAAATAAAATAAAATAAAATAAAAATGAAGTAAGCATTAACAGAAGAATTGAATGAAAAACAAATATAAGACAAGAACATGTAGCAATATGGCAGAAGAAAGTACTGCATTTTCAGTAGTTATTTTAAATATAAAAGGCTTAAAATTGATACAATGGATTAAAAAGCATGACCCAATCATATGTTTTTCACAAAAGATAACTCTAATTCAAAGTCAGCTACATTGAAATATTAATATGAGGTAATATAGACTTTATGACAAAAACTGCAGTGAGGTACAAAAAGGTAATAAAAATGAATATACAGAAAAGAGGGCCAAATCAATAAGAAGAATTAATTACAGATATATGACTATATATATATATGTATATTCAGTTAATGACAGAGTCACAAAATATGTGAAGCACCTATTCACAGATATGTAGGGAGAAGTAGATGATTCTATATTAATAGTTGAAATTTAAGTACACCAATTTCAATAATGGATGAACAGAGCATCTAGACAGAAGATCATAAGGAAATAGAAAATTTAAAACTATAAACCAACTAGATCTAACACTTTACCCAATAGCAGCAGAATATACATTCTTCTCTAGTGCACATGGATCACTTTCTAGGATAGACCATGTAGTTATCTAATAAAAAAGCAACAATACATTTTAAAATATTGAAATCATGCACTGTATTTTCTTTATGACAACAATGAGTGAAGCTAGAAATCAATAACAGAGTTAGATGGAAAATTCACAAATTGTAGAAATTAAATAATGCACTACTAAACAACTAATGGGTCAAAGAAGAAATGGAAAGGATATTAGTAGATATGTTGATGGGAATTAAAATGAAAACACGACATTGCAAAATATGTGGAATGAAGCAAATCTGTTAAGAGGGAAATTTACAGCTTTAATGATTACATGAAAAAGCAGAAAGATATCAAATCTGAGACCTAACCTTATAAGGATAATCTAGAAAATGTTGAGCAAACTAAAAACAAAACAAGCAAAAGGAAGGAAATAAAAAAGATTAGAGCAGAGAGAGATTAGAGAACAATGAATACAGAGAATCAATGAAAATCAACAAACCCTTTGCAAAATTTGACAAAGTAAGAAGGACACAAAAAACTGAAAAGATAAATAAAAGCAGAGATATTACTACCTATGCAAAGAAATAATAAGAATAAGATGATTCAATGAGCCACTTTTATGCTAAAAAAATAGTTAACATAGATGAAATGGAAAAATTCCTAGAAATTATCTTCACAGACTCCAGAAGAAATAAAAGTTCTCAACAGAGCAATAAGGAGTAAAGAATCAGTAATAAAAATGTCCCAACCAAGAAAATCCCAGGACCCCCTGGCTTCACTGGTGAAGTTTACCAACATTTCAAAGTGGATTAACACTAATCCTACTCAAACGCTTCCAAAATATTGAAGAGGTAGGAACACTCCCAGTCTCATTTTATGAGGCCAGCATCATCCTCATACCAAAACCACATAAATATCCAAAAAGAAAAGAAACTTATAAACTATGTCCCTTATGAATATAGATGCATACCTCATCAACAAAATAATAGTAATCTGAATCCAACAATCCAGTAAAATAATTATGCACCATGATCAAGTGGGATTTATCCCAGTTATGCAAGGATAGTTCACCATAAGAAAATCAGTTAACATAATACACCACATTAAATGAATAAAGGAAAAAAAACACACAAGATATTTTCAATTGAAGCAGAGGTTATCCTTTCTTGATAAAAACACTAAGAAAAATAGGAATAGAAGGAAACTTCCTCAAAATGATAAAGATCATACATGAAAACCCACTGTTAGCATCATACTCAATTGTGACAGTCTGAAAATTTTCCATCTAAAAGCAGGAAGAAGACATGGATGCCCACAGTCACCATTGTTAGTCAACATTCTACTGACAGCTCCAATCATAGCATTAGGTGAGGCAAAAATTAATAAAATCATCTAAAATGGAAGAAGCAAAACTTTTGTTCTTTGCAGATAACATGATCCTATATGGAAAAAAATTCTGGAAAATCTACAACAAAACTATTATAGCTCATAAATGAATTTAGCAAAGTGATGGGCTAAATTAAAAGATTAACAAGCAAAAATCACTAAGGTTTCTATACATTGCTAATGAATAATCTGAAGAGGAAATTATGAAAGAAATTTCATATACAACAGCAGCTAATACAGTGAAATATCTAGGAATAAGGATTTAACCAAGGTTGTAAAGGATGCTGTGGTTTGGACTATGTACCCCAGAAAAACATGATTTCTTAAACTCAATCCCTTTCTTTTGATGGGATCCCATTGTAAGTAGGACCTTTTGAAAATCTTTTCAGTCAAAGTATGGCTCAACTCAATTAGGATGGGTCTTAATCTTATTATTGGATCTGTATAAGTAGAATGAAGTTCAGAAAGTGAGAGGGAAAGTCACAGAGGGGTTTCAGTGAACAGCAAAAATTGAAAAGAACTCAAAAGAAAAGGGAGAGTCTAGAGAAGCCACAAAGTACAGAAAAACTAAAGACCAAGCCCATAGACAGAAAAACTAAAGACCAAGCATCACTGGCAGCCGGGCTCAGAATGCCTCAGACTTCTGGAAGAAAATATTTTACCATTTTGATGCCTTGGTCTTGCACTTATTTTCCCCACAAAACCATTTGCCAATAAATTATCATTGTTTAAGCCACCCCATTACATGATATTGGCTTTGGCAACCAGGAAACTAAAACAGATTTTGGTACTAGGAATTTGGGGTGCTACTATCTTAAATAACAAAAAGGCAAAAACAGCTTTGGAATTGCATAAAAGGTAGAGGCTGAAAGAATTTTGTGGTGTTGGATAGAAAAAGTCCAAACTGTTTGACGAAACTGTTGTTAGAAATTTGGATGCTAACGTTGCTTCCCATGAAACCTTAGAAGAAAATGTTGAATGTGCCATTGGAAATTGAAGTAAAAGAAATCTTTCTTTTAAATTGACAGAAAACTTGGTGAAATTGAGATCTTATGGTGGATGAAAGGCAGAACTTTTAAGCAATGGACTTATATTGAGCTGAAGATATTTCCAGAGTAAGTCTAGAAGGTGTAGCCTGATTTCTCCTTGTGATATATAATAAAATGAGGGAGGAAAGGGATAAGCTGGAACTGAACTCCTGGGTACAAGGGAACCAGGAATGGAGCTCTACCAGGGACCTCCCTGAGCTTGTATAATGTGGGGTTTGACCTGAACATGGATAAAGTCCATCATTTCAGTGGAAGTTGGGAGTGGAAGTGTAGCTGTATAGGAAGGATCTGGGGAATGTCCTTCTGCTGATGGGTTGGATACCTGTCAACTGCATTCAAACAACAAGGTTTATTGTGAAATTTGTATGAATATAGCCACTGCCCACCTGGAGTTTTAGGGACAGAGAAGAGACAAATTGAAGGCAGATTGACTTCAAGGGCAGAAACATGAGAACTAAGACCTGGATTGAAGAGATCCTCTTGGGCCAAGAGAGTGGGCACATGCATGTGTGTGGAATGGGTGGGTCTACCCTGAATTTGGAGGGAACAGTCCATCTGCCCCATCATTTGGTATATGTGGGCATTTCCTCCCTGTTTTACAGGGAGAGTGCTTCCACCTCAGTGCTTGGAGAGGGTGGGCCTGGCTCATGGTATGTGGGGAGAGTGTAATAAAGGATTAGAAAACTAAATATTGTCAAGTTCTCAATTCTACCCAAAGTGATTTAAAGATTTAAAGCCATCTCACTCAAAATTCCAACAGCCTCATTTGCAGAAATAGAAAAACCAATCATCAAGTTTATATGGAAAGTTAGGGGGCTTAAATAACCAAAATCATCTTTAAAAAGAATGATATTGGAAAATGACTTCCTGATTTAAAACTTATTACAAAGCTACAGGCATCAAAATAGCATATTTATTGTACAAGGACAAACTTATAGGACAATGGAATCAAAAGTAGTGCTCAGAAATGGGCCCACACACCTATTAGGACCTGAATGTTGCCACAGTTAGTCTCATCAATTTTGAAAGGATAGTCTCTTTAACATATGGTTCTGGGAAAACCAGATGTCCATATGAAAAGAATGAAAGGGGACCCCTACCTCATACCATGTACAAAAACCAACTAAAAATGAATAAAGACATAAATATAAGAACCAGGGTTATAAATCTCCTGGAAGAAGAGTAGAGAAGCATCTTCAGGATCTTTTGTTAGGCAATGATTTCTTAGACCACACAAAAGCATGAGCAAAAAAAGAAAAAAACAGATAAATGGGACTTCATCAAAGTTGAAAAATGTGTGCATGGTAGGTTTTTATAATGAAAATAAAAATGCAACCTACAGAACTGAAGAAAATATTTGGAAACCACATTTTGGCATGGATTAATATCCAGACTTTATAGAGAAATCCTATAACTCAGCAACAAAAACAGAAGCAACAAATTAAAAGTGGGAAATATACGTGAATAGATTTTTCTCAAGAAAAGATATACAAATGTCAAAAAGCACAGAAAAGATGTTCAACATCATTAGCTATTGGGGAAATGAGAATCAAAATCAAAATATGATAGTATTTCATACACACTAGTATTAACAAAGTGAAAAATGACAAGTATGGAGAGATTGTAGAGGATTAGGAAGATTTGTTCATTGTTGTTGGGAATGAAAAATGTTACAGCCATCATGGAAAAAAGTTGCACAGTTCCACAGGAAGTTAATAGAATCATCATATGAACTGTCAATTCCACTTTTATGTATATACCCAAATGTATTGAAATGAGTGATTCAAACAGATATTTTTACACCAACATTCATAGTGGCATTATTCACGATGTCCAAAAGATAGAAGCAACCTAAGTGTCCATCAACAGATACATGAATAAAGAAAATGTGCTATATACATATAATGAAATATTATTCATCTGTTTAAAGTAAAATCTGATAAGTGACAACTTGAAGATTCTTGAAGACATCATGTTGAGTGTAATAATCTAACACAAAAGGACAAATGTAGGATCTCACTGATATGAAATAACTAGAATGAACAAATTCATAGTCAGAAACTAGATTATTAGTTACTTGGAGCCAAGATAGGAGTAAGAAATGAGGAGTTAATGTTTAATTGGTACAGAATTTCTGTTTGGGGTGATTTAAGTTTTCAGTAATATATGTGGAAACTTTGGATTATAGGTAATATAGAATTATAATAATATTACCCCATCATTGGTAACATATGCACCATACTAATGCAAAATGCAAGCAATGGGTGTGGGTAAATGGGAACTATGTACTTATTGCGTGATTTTTTTTAAACCTATAAATTCTGTAATTAAAAAATGCCCGACATGGAAAATTAAAAAATAGGCATGCAGAGATATAGGGCTACAAGGCCAATAAAAGGAATTAGAAATAAAGCAACAAGTGATCCAGACATTGGCGTTAGCAGATAATGATCAAAAATTCATTTCATTACTAGGTTTTGGAAAATGGAAAAATAGATTAAATATGGAGATTGCAGTAGCTATTTGGAATCCATATAGAAATACCAAATGCACACAAAGAATTAAACAATATAATATCCAAATTTATTTTAAAAACACAGTCAATTATTTTAATTGCAATGGAAGACTACTCTTGTATAAGTGGAAAAAAAGCAAATGATAAACATCCAATATGAGACACAGGGAGAACAAAGGAAAATTGGGAAAACTGAGGAAGAGAAGATAGTATGTGAGACATGTGTGGCACAGTCAAAAATTCTAAGATACATGTAAATTGATATCCCAGAAGATGAGGAGAGAGAATAAAAAGTAGAAGCAATATTCAAGTCAGTAACTGCCAAGCTTTCCAAAGTGAAAAGATATCAGACCACAGACTCAAGCCCCTTAGAGAAACCATTGGGTGAAATAGAATTTAAAAGAAAATTTGCCAACTCAGAAAAACTCCTCACAAAAGTATAAGAGAGGGAAAACAATTTTATTATTGAATAAGTATTGAACCATAATGTGACATGCATCATAGGCAATTAGCTAAAGAGATTGCAAGGAGAGAAAGAAATTTTACTCTTTTAAATAGCCAGACAGATGCAACTTATTACATCTATTACATATATATAAAGGATAACCAGAAGATTTGACAGTACCAGTTGTTACACATGGCTTGCCCTAAACCCACCTTGTAATTGGGGTGGCCATCTGGGCAATTGCTATCATTCAGAGAAAAATGAACTTCTTAGATTTGAATGAGAGGTAAAGCCCACATGGAGCCAGATGCTAGCAGGCATCTACTCTCCCACAGAAACTGGGACATTATCTTCTCTGATCACTACATTTCTGAGATGGCTCCAAAATCCTTAAGAAAAAAATGCCTGGTTTACAAAAGTGTGAAGGGGCTTATTTAGCTTCTAAAAAGATTTATATACATCTCAAATGGACTGAGAAAGAATTGACAATGAAAAGTTTTCAGAAGTAACTGCACTAAGAAAAAGAACAGGGGAATCTATTATTGCATCTGGGAGAATTATTTTAACTTTCTTTTATTGTATTCACACCTACAAAACCCACAAAAGTGCAATTACAATGAAAACTATGTTCTGAGGTTTTTTCATTAAAGATTAGTAATATCAAATACAGGCAAAATCATTCTGAGGTCACAGCCCATGTGAATGACTCCTTGGTTCTCTTCAGTCACTATCAAAATGTTCTTAGATGACATTTGGGATAATGTGAAAGGTAATAGAACAGGTAATGGAGGGATGATGCATGTATAGCATATATGGAAGTCATTTTTTGCCATTCAC
>PVIY010055137.1:0-13899 GCA_004026745.1 Myrmecophaga tridactyla | reverse complement strand
GGTGGAGACAGAGGAGAGGTTGTAGGCTGGTTTTAATGGCTTCAAATTACCAAGCCCTGGTGTCTGAATTCCTTGATGGAGGGATTCCACCTGGGTGGGGCTTCACCCCTCCCCTGGGGAAGGCACAGGCTCCAGATAAGCCCCCAAAAGAGCTCACTTCTGCCTATGCCTGGGGCAGTTGCAGCCTGAAAAGTCCTGCTGCTGTTTCCAGAGGCAGTCAAGCCTTTGTAGATACACAGCCGCAAAAACCTCTGTTTCCTTCTCTTTTTTTCCCCTTTTTCTGTCAGTCCTGCCCCCTTGGCGCTGGGGCAAAAATGAGCAACCTCTGCTTTGATCAGGTTCACCTAAGCTGGGGGCCTATTTTTAGTAGTCAGAATTTGTTAATTAGTTCCACAATTGGTGTTTGATTGTGCCCAGTCCCTGCTGCTGGTAAAGTCCTTTCCTTTCCCCTCTGGGAAGTGGCCTGTGGGGGAGGGGCGCTGGTCGCCGCAGCTTTGGGAACTCACGGTTCTGGGGGTGCTCGCAGCCGGTCCAGCTGGTCCAGACTGGGGTACACTGTGTGTCTGGTCATTGACATGGCCCCAGGAGCTGTTCTGTACTGTTTCTGGTTATTTAGTAGTTGTTCTGGAGGATGAACTAAAATGCGCACGTTGTTAAGCCGCCATCTTGACCCTAGTTCACTGACTTTTTTGACCCCAACAACTTGTACCAATATTGCATTTCTGCCACCCATCCCCAAGGCCATTAGTCCAATCCTCCAGTTATTACCTGGAGATACACAAATTTAGAAATTTAAAATCTGATTTTCCAAACTTTTATCACAATTTCTTTCCTTTCCTTTCTTATCTTTTCTTCTACAAATTCTGAGCACTTACTTCCTGTTGGGTAAATCAAAATGAAGGAGACAAATCCCTATTTTCATGAACACAGGCTTTCGATGTACTGGAAGGGACAGACAAGTCTCCATACAATAATAAAACCATGGTTATCACAAGTAAATTTACAGAGCATAAGATGAATATATAACTTAGATTCCTGGAGCAGATATTGCTCCCAGGAGATGATCTGGAAGGAATAAGTAGGACTTAGATGATAGAGGAGACCTGACTTGCTGGATGCCTGCTTATAGCTGAGTCCAGTTAGTATAAGAGGCCTCATCAAAGAGAGAAGAATGCCTCAGCAAAGTCTGGCAAGAACATTTGCCAAAATTCCAGGTAATAGTTGTCTAAACCAAGGAAGATGGAATGGAAATTAAGTGGAAAGATTCAAGTGATATTGAGGAGATAGGACCAAGACCCATGGTGACTGGGCATGGGTGAGAGAGGGGAGATGACAAAAAATTTCTGGCTTAAATGACAAGCAAACTCACTGCCCTCCCCCTCTCTATGTGGGACATGACTCCCAGGGGTGTGGACCTTCCTGGCAGTGTGGGACAGAAATCCTGGAATGAGCTGGGACTCAGCACCAAGGGATTGAGAAAACTTTCTCAACCAAGAGGGGTAAGAACAAAATGAGACAAAATAAAGTGTCAATGGCTGAGAGATTCCAGAGTCGAGAGATAATCCTGGAGGTTATTCTTATGCATTAAATAGATATTACTTTTTTAATTAAGGTGTAACAGAGAGGCTGGAGGGAACTGCCTGAAAATGCAGAGCTTTGTTCCAGTAACCATGTTTCTTGAAGATGATTGCATGATGATATAGCTTTCACAATGTGACTGTGTGATTGTGAAAACCTTGTGTCTGATGTTTCTTTTATCTACCTTATGGATAGATGAGTAAAACATATGGATCAAAAATAAATAATAGGGGAACAAATGTTAAAATAAATTTAGTAGATTGAAATGCTAGTGACCAATGAAAGGGAGGGGTAAGGGGTATGGTATATATAAAATTTTTTCTGTTTTATTTCTTTTTATGTATTGATGTAAATGTTCTAAGAAACCATCATGATGATGAATATACAACTATGTGATGAAAAATAATGTTCATATTATATGTTGATTGGTTTTATTAATAAAAATTTAAAAAATTTTCTGGCTTAATACATTGTTTGGATAATGGTATCAGTTATAACCGGGCACACAGAAGCAGGATTTGTGGGTGTGCCAGTTTGAATCTGTTGTGGACCCCAGAAATGCCTTGTCCTTTAATCCTCAATATAGCTGGGTGGGAGCTTTTTGATTGTTCCCACGGAGGTTTGACCCACCCAATTCTGGGTGGTAACTTTTGATTAGATGATTTTCAGGGAGATGTTTTTCCACCCATTCAAGGTGGGGTTGCTTGCTGGAGCCCTTTAAAAGGGAACCATTTTGGAAAATGTTTTAGAGCCCACACAGCCAGAGACCTTTAGAGATGAAGAAGGAAAACGCCCCTGGGGGGAGCTTCATGAAACAAGAGGCCGGGAGAGAAAGCTAGCAGACTTTACCATGTGCCCTTCCAGCTGAGAGAAAAACCCTGAACTTCATCAGCCTTTCTTGAGTGAAAGTAACCTCTTATTGGTGGCTTAATTTGGACATTTCATGGCCTTCGAACTGTAAACTTGCAGCTAAATAAATTCCCCTTTTAAAAGCCATTCTGTTTCTGGTATATAGCATTCTGCAGCTTGGAAACTAAAACAGAGGGGACGATGATGAGCTCAGCTTTGGGTCTGAGGTGCCATGGGACAACAAGGTAGAGATACACAGTAAATAGTTGGATAAGCAGGCTGGGGCTTAGAAGAGAAACCTGGTCTGGAGATAGAGATTTAGTAGTCAAAGATTAGAAATGTGGATGAAGCCATGAGATTGGGTGAGATTGCTCGGAGAGCATATGTAGAATGAAAAGATATTAAGAATGGAATACTTAAATTTGGTCTAGAGGCATATATTTGAGAATCAATGTATATTGTTGCGGATTTTATAGTCTCAAGAGATGATAGCATCTCTTTCCTTCCCTCTTCTCAGCTCCTCACCAGAAGCAGCCAGGTGCAGATCCTCCAGCAGGAAGAGGAGAAAGCCTTTAGAATCTTGGTGACGCCCAGGACATGGGCTGGCTTGTGTTTGGCCCTGGACTGCTTGGCTCAGCAGGAGGCGAAGGTGGGTGGAACTGAAGGCAGGGTGGATGGGACTGGACATATAGGGGTGATTTGGCTCCACTAACACCTCCACAAAGGCTGACTTCCCTGCTGCTGCCTCTCCAGCCAGCAGCACTGGCTGTCCCTGCGACAGAAGCAGGTCCACCACATACAAGAGCCGTTCAGTCTGCAAGACAGAAGCAGGGCTTACTGTGGCAGCTCCAGTTTAGAATAGAAATCTAGCAGAAAGTAAAGGTCTAGGGGATTTTTTTTCTTAAAGCTATGCTTGCAGAAAACAATGTTTGATTGTGAAACCATACCAAAGATTGGGAGCAGGTAGACCTCAGCTGGGCCTAGAACAGATTATCCCTAGGACATCTCTTTAAGTCCCAACACCAGTTACTGTCCAACTGTGCTCACACCTGGGGAGAAGGGGTGAAGGTGCCCAGAGTTCCCTTGATGCGACTGTTCAGGTATTGGCCAGTGAAGGGGACCAGTGTTCCATCTTCAGGGCAAACATGCAGATCAAACACCAAGGTTGAGGGTGGTAGCTCAGGGTAGTTGGAGAGGCAACCAAGAGAGCTCCTCAGAAATGTGTCAAAGAGGGGCCAGACCCTGCTCAGATGGACACATAGGCAAAAATGTCAGACAGTTACAAAAGTTCCATTTGTGACACACACATGCCACATACCCCAATAGCAATGTCTTCTGGATTAGCCTCCCATGGGCCAGTCCACCTCAAGCCTCTGCATTCCCTATCCCTCACCCTTATAGGCACCTGGAGGGAAGATGAGCTCCAAAGCCCCAGATCAGGGCAAAAAGAAAGCTGCTGACAGCCAGCAAGTGCTCCCTGCGTTTATTCTGCACATCATCGTTGTCAGCCTGGGATGGGTTGTTCAAAGAGCTGCTTTTTGAGGACTTGAAACTCTGGGCCACAGGATCAGTACTGCTGAAGTTCTCTGCAAAGGTCACCATGGCCAGAATAGGAGCCCCAGAAGAAATAAGTGGGGGTGGGGTGGGAAGCAGAGATTGGCTGTATTACTTCTTCTCATCTTTAGTCCCTAGGCCCAGGCTAATCAAAGAACCCATGACCTGGGCTCCAGCTATACCATAGCTACCCTCAAGGCCCCATCTCTGCCCCCCTCTCTCAAACCAGTCCTTCCTTCTCCATACCTAAGCCATGTGCCTTCTTCTCATCTAGGTGCAGGTAGGGATCAAGCAGACCATGCAAGATGCGGGCCAGGCTGTTGATTTCAGCCACGCCTGGGCAAACGGCCTGCTGCCCATGTACCTGCAGCAAAGAGCTGATACCCTGGCGGGTAAGGAATCGGAAGAGGGCAGGTACCAGAACTTCAGCCAGGCGGTTGAGTTCAGTGAAAGTCTGAAGCTGCAGGTGGTACTCATGGGGCAGGGCTGCCATTAGGGCACTGAGCATACACTGCCAAGTCTGCTTCCCACCACACCAGACCAGGGCACAGCGACCCACTACTGTGGGGGACATGCCTGTTGCATCTGCCACCTCCATCAAGAGAAAGGTGCCTGGGGGTCGTGCTATCTGCTGGCCATTGGGGAGGCTAAGCTGTGGGGGGTCACTTAGAAGACAAGTGATGGAGTCCAACCAAGCAACACTGGGTGCTCCATCACATATTAACCAGTGCTGGATCCCCACTGATTCCTGTGTCTGCACCTTTGGGCCTATGCACTCACCCTGGGTGGCTGCACGAAGCAGCCTGGGGAAGATGCCATGGTGCCAGCAGGAGCCCTCTAGCCATCCCAGGAACTCCTGGGAGCTGAGAACACTGGGGTATAGGTGAGTAATTTCCACAGGCTGGTAGTTGTAAGTGGAGGTGTCCTCCATTGCTGCCAGCCGATTATGGATCTTAAATAAGCTGTGCCAACAAGTGGTCTTGCCACTGCCTGCAGGACCCAGGAGCAGAATGCCTGAGGTCCGCCATAGGGCCTGGCTCAGTTGCTCCAGGGACTCCAAAATATCAGGGCTAGGTTGCAGGCCTACCTGCTGCAGTTCCTCTACCAGAAGTGGCTTCAGCAGCCTAGGGGTCATAGGCTCTGCCAGCACTTGGCTGGCACTAGGAAAGAGCCCACAGAGAAGCTCCTGGAGGTTGTGCAGGCGGAGCTCATCGAGGATGCTGAACAATGGTGAGCGTAGCAGGGCACGCAGTAGCACAGCCTCCTCAATGGCAGCAAGGCTGCGAGGCTGCTGGGACTTGGATTCCTTCATGGTCACATTTAGTGTCTGAATTGTGTCTTCTAGTACCTGCTTGAGCAGTGGCAAGCGACAGGGCAGGGACCCAGACACGAGCTCACGTTCTAGGGAGAAGAATTTGGATAAGCGGGCAGCCATGCGGGAGGCATCTCGCATCCCTGCTCCCAGCAGAGTCAGCTCTGCCACTTGTTGCAGGTCAGGCAGTGACAATGCCACAGGCCGCAGAAGCAGGTGCAAATTGGCAGGCACAGCAGGGCTCAGGGTACGCAGTGTCAAGAGACAGCCATAGCCAAGGCGCATGCACACGTGATGTTTCTCAAAGAGGCCGCTGCCAAGGAGCTGGGGCTCAATAGGATCTATTGTGTGGGTGCTTCGGGAAGCCTCCCGGTACAGTGGTGCATAGAGAAAGTGCAATTTGGTCAGGCGCTGGCCCAGTGCAGAGAGCAAGCCTGGGGGCAGATGCTGAACTGCCTCTAAGAGCAGCCAGGCACCACTCTGCAGGGCCCCATTCAGGTAGTTGCTCAGGCACCGGGCCTCTATCTGAGGCAAGCAGGGCATCATCACCAGGTGGCGGCCCAGGGCCCGTGCCAGGCAAGTCACCATAGCTGTTTTTCCCACACCATCAGGGCCCAGTAGGGTCCCACAAGCTACCTCCTCTAGGGCCAATAATAGCACCAGGACTGGCCGCTCAGGCAGCAGGCTAGGTAGAGGTCCCAGTCTGGGACCCAGGTACTCATAATTGTACAGAAAGGACCGGCCCAGCACATCTATCCAGCATGCAGCTGGTGACAGAGAGGGTCCTGTAGTTACAGTCTTGAGACTCTGTAGAGGACTTTGGGGGACAGTGTGAGGTGAACCTAGGTAATACTTGAGTTGGCGGGCCCAGTGGAAGTCTTTCAGATCACTGACCTGGTGCTCCTGCAGCAGCTGTGCTACATCCCGGTGAGTTACTGCTGCGACCACCAAGGCACTTAGCAGGCTGGTCTGGCGGACAGAGGGCAGAGACTCCAGACCCTGGGAGATCCTCTGGGCCCGCACAAAATGTACCAGTACCTCAAGCTTGCGCATCTGAATAGGGACCATGGCCAGGGTCTTCCCCTCAAGAAGAGCCTCCTCCATCTCAGCCCGCCACACCACCTCTTCTGCCACCAGCATGCACTGCCATGGGAAGGCCTGGACTAACTTCAGCCAGTGGTGGACATATAGATGCAGGGGCAACTGATTGTGCATGGGCACCTGCTTAGAGTCCTCATCTAGGGAGAGGCCCAGAGTAAGGCGGGCGGCCACACAGTCCTGAAGCATGTGCACCAGTGTCAAACGCAGACACTTCTCCAGAGAGGCCAGCCACTTGGGGAAATCTGGATGCAGGTGTAGAGGCCCCTGCAATTTCATTTCCTCCCCACCTGCCCCTTGCACTGCAAGTGCTTCTACCTGAGTCTGTGTGCTTGGGCTTGATTCTGGGTCATCCAGGTTATTCTCCTTATTACTTGGGCTAAACTTGAAGCTCACAGAATGCACATGAGGAAAGCAGCGTTGGACCCATAGCTGAGCCTCACAAGACTCTAGTGGGGCAGCCAGCAAGGCCACCAGCTCACTGTCACTGAGGAAGAAGAGACGAGGGAAGTGAGCACGCACCCCATAGAGTACACTCTCCAAAGCCACGATTATACCTTCCAGCTCCATCGAGCCTGCTTGCAGTAGTTGTTGCAGCTGCTGGCCTTGGAAGTAGGGGCTCCTCTTGGCACTAGGCATTATAAGTGACAAAACCAGTGGGTCAGCTACAGAGATCCGCATCAGTGTCCGATATTGGTCATCCATGGCCTTGAAACGAGAACTCTGTGGTGAGGGTGATGGTAAAAGTGAGGACAGACATGAAGTGACAGCTTCCTTCCCTCCCTGGACATCCTGAGCCCTGCTATTCATTGGCCCTTGCCCACCCTGCTTCACCTCATTCCCCTCTTCCCCTACCAGGTCAGAACTAGGAAACTGGATCTTCATCTCATGTAGAACTTTATTCAGAAAAATCCACTTCTGTTGGAAAGTCACCCACACCTCCAGCAGGGAACCTGTGTGAGCAGTCAGAGGAATACTGGAGGGAGACACTTGAGTTCAAAATTCTACAAGAGGGTCCAGCTTGCTCTGGTTTTGACAACACTGATGCCCCACCAGCCTAGCCAAACTCCTCTGCTTCATAGGACCCAGGCATCTTGCTTAAGAGAGATAAAATTTTCACTGAAGCCCAAGAAGTAACCCTGAAGAAGGTCCTCGCTTTATCCTTTGTATCTTCCCCTACTTAATCATCCTTTCTCATCCCCAGCCTTCTGGATCATTCTGCCTCCAGGTCCCACTCATCAACCCACTTAGAGGCCTGCACTCACCCAGGTCATGCATGATGGTCACCCACTCCAGGGCTATTTTGTACAAGTCTCCTGACTTTTGGATGGCTAGGATCTTGAACAATCTCTGAAGACTATCCTGGATGGAATTCTGAAGACTGCTGTAGTCTGGGAAAAAATGCACTCTAGGTGAGCTGAGCTGGCAGTCAGCTGGGGCAAGGACAGGGGCTGGAGCAGAAAAAAGAATGAGAAGACCAGGGTGACCTGGAATCCCTGCTAGGAGAGGCAGTTACAAAGGCCCCAAAACCCTTCTATCTGAGGATCACATTGACCAATGCAGTGGAGTCGTCCCACTTTTGAAAAGATCACTGAGATCTCAAAACAGGAATAGAAACCAACCCCCTTGACCCCATGCACTGTGGGCAGGACCAAGGTGAACTGATTTCCCCACTTAGATACTATGAGTGTTTCCCTACCCTTAGGGAAATCTAGTTTCACAGAAGTTGATGAATTTGAGCATCCAGCTTGGGAAGAAGGCTAAATGGCTCCAGGCCCCCTACATTTTACTATGGCAAGAAAGCCTATTCTGGAATGAAAGACGTCCTGTGTATACACAGAAAAAAGACCTTTGCTGAAGGAGCTGGGTATTTGGGGGTGGGGATGGGTAAGTGAAAGAGAAACATTCAAAGAGATTAAGACAGAGTGGGAGCTACATGAAAGATACTGTCTTGGAAGAGACTGTCTCAGTCTCTCCAGTTAAGGATGGGGCCCTGGCTAGAGAAGCCATGTTTGGCATGGCTTGGCAGACATGGTAGATGAATATGGCCCCCGGGAGGGACTTTCACTGGGCCACAAGGGCTGGGTCTCACCTGCGAGGATGAAGGTACCACTATCTTTGCCAACTACCTCCAACTGGGGGCTATGAAGTATCTGCCTTTTGGAGTGCTCTGAGGCTGTTGGCTCATAGGGAACATGCAGGATGAAGTTGAGCAGGCGTAACTGGCGTGATTCCCAGAAGCACTGCAGTCGCCGTAGGGTCTCTTGGGCATGAACTCGTTCATTTTCACACTGCCATATCTGCAAAAGGTAGTTCTCAGAAACCAGGACTAGGTAATGACTCAAAGCATAGCCTTGGATCTTTGGCTTGGGGATTGGGTTTGGGCTCAGAGGAATGGAGGTCTCAGGGATGAGAGAGAGATGGGACATCTAGTTACAAAGTTAGGCCATCATTAGCATCTAATTATTTTTGCCCAGGGCTGTTGCCAGAGCCTTGAAACCCACCCTTTTCCAAGGCTCCACCTGAACAGACAATACCTCAATCAGCTCTTGCTCTTTGGGGATAAGGTAAGTATTAGGGGAACATCTGCCATCCTATGTGCCCTGACTTATGGGCTGCTACCCATCATAGTACTCTAGAAGGGACATGCTCTTGGTTACAGGGTCTGGAACCACCTATCAGATCTCTGTCTTGAGAGTTAAGGAGAAAATTCATACCCTTCACGCAGGTCAGCAATCTCACCCCCATCCTCCATATGCCAACATCCACTGCCTCTTGTCTTAAGGGGTTATTGGGCCTTAACTGGCTCCATTATACATTAGCAAACAGGCTTGGACCATTTCATTCCCTCCTGTGGGCCCCACCTGGTTGATTCGATCTGAAAACTCCAGCAGTGGACAAGTGAGCAGATGGCCCAGTGTCAAGACATCCATGTTGTTGATACTGCTCAGCCCTAAGGCTGGAGGTAGAGGAGACAACAAGTCAGAACTCTACCCTGTATCTCGCAGAGTCTAGCCCATATCCCAAAGCCCAGTCCTACCCTAAGTCCATTGTCAAGATCTGGGACTCAGAGCCCAGTTCAACCCAATTCAGACCTCAGATTGCAGGTCTCAGAGTACAACATAGAGCCAAGGATCCAGAATCTAGAGTCCACTGCACAACTCAGAGCCCAGAGCTAAGACCCCAGCCCAGATTCCAGCCTGACATAGTACCATCTGTGGGGAAAAGGAAGTTATGGTGCATGGGGGAAAGGAAGTTATAGTGCCTGGGTAAAGGCAGGGAGCAGCTAGGGACCAAAGATGTTTCCACAAGAGCAGTAGAGAGTTGAGCTGTTGCAGAGCTCTAGCCCCTATACCCTTCCTCTCTCTCTCTGTCAAACATACCACGTAAAAGGGCTTGGCAGTTGGGGTTCTGCAGCTGAAGGGTACCCATCTTGGTGAGCAATGGCAGGTAGTTGCGAAACTCCTCCAACATGTGCATGCAGTGTTGCAGAACTGGGCTGTGTAGCCCTAGGGTTGCGCTCATCCGTGCAGCTTCTGTCAGCCAGCCATCTGTCTTCTCCTGGGCCATAGCCAGACTGAACTGTAGAGAGAAGGGCTCTTTGTCAGTCAAGATGCCTCACCAACCCTACCCTTGATGTCCCTCCATTTCCAGGCAGGAGCTCCAAAGAAGGGTGTCAGCACCTTGGCAAAAGCCATGCACTTCCATTCACTGATGTTTTCAGAGACGATTCTGTACAGGTGCCAGATGCGCTGCTGCTGCACAATAGGATGGGCCCCACAGGCTGGCAAGGGCACAGGACTCTCGTCCCCTGTGGGATAGGATTGGCTATGGCCTGGGGCTATGTGGTAGGGCGTGATAAGGAATGGCCAGTCAAGAGACTGTAGTGACAGAATGGAGGGTCCAGAAAGGGTGGGGGGAGGGATGATCCAAATTCTTTAGTACAACAATGGAAGTGGGTCAATCAAAAGGACAGATATCCCAAGGAAAGAGTAACTGGGAAAATGTGATTGCGATGAAAGGGAAGTATCCCTCTTTTATTAGTCTCTACTTCACTCATTCTACTTTAGGCTCACTAGACTACGTTTGTTGCTCAGATCCATGAGGCATGCTCTGTCTTAAGGATCTTTGACTGCCCCTTCATTCTTTCTGGAACACTCTTCCCTCAGAGAACCACATGACTCATTCCCTCACCAACTTCAAGTCTTTGCTCAAACATCACCTTCTTAATGAGGTCTATACAGACCACCCCATTAAAAGTTTCTATCTGCTTTCCTTGGCATTCTTGATCCCTCTTACCCTACTGTATTTTTTCCCTATTCCACTTATCACTTTCCAACATACTACATAATTTAGTTGTATTGTATGTTATTTAGTCTTTCTCCCCCCAACTACATTGTTGGGTGCAATCGATAAGCAGAGGTCTTTCGTTACTTTTAGTTTGGCTGCACTCGAGTACCTAGAAGACTGTCTGGTACACAGTAGGAATTTGATAAATATGTGTAAAATTAAAGAATGAATAAATGAATGAACTCATAGCCCAGGGGAGAACTCAATAAGACACGTATGAAAAAAGGTCTGGCTCACACAAAGGACCATGAAGGGTAAAAGGTGAAGCACCCTGTTGTATTTGCCTCTGGTGCAAATCCCTACCTTCCTCTCTTAGCCAATGATTTATTATCAGTTGTGAGATATATGTCAAAAGCCATTTGTAATTAATAAGAGTACGGAGGTTTGCAATTTACCTAAAGAAATCAGACCAGATTCTAGGATAACACTATAAAATTGTCATTCTCACTCACTTGAATTCCAGTATACTTTCTTGAGTGGGAGAAAAAATGATAGTTACAACACCCAAATGCCAGGAGTCATGCACAGGACAATTTTTTGCATTATCCATCATGGAGCTCTTACAATATTAAAAGGCCGAGAATCATTAGGCTATTAGAGCTTTCATCCAATAAAATAAAACTACAATAAATCTAAACTCTTCCAATCTCCTTTTGAACTCAAAAGATCTGGATAGAGACCCATATAATCTTTGATAAATATTGTCTCAACAGCAAATATTGGACAAATAAAGAACTCCCTCTGTAAGAAAGAGCAGACATGTCATGTCTCCAGACACATGAAAAAAAAAATAAAGACAAACGTGAAGATTAAGAGAGAATGCCCTCTGACAGAACAGGAATACTGAAAGGAACATAAAAATAAAGAAAATTCTCATTTGTATTTTTAGCAAGATTTGAGAAAGCACCGTACTTTGCAAATGGAACAATTATGAAGAAGAAAAATCCGAGATTAAGAAAGATTTCTTTCTGAGAAAAAACAATTACAGAACTTAAAATACAATAAAATAAGAATTTGGAATATGATATCTCAAATCACTGGGGCAAAGATTGTCGTTTTAATAAATGGTGCTAGGATGATTAGAGAGCCGTTGAGATAAAGATAAAATTTGATCCATTCCTCCCACTATACTAAAAAAATAAACTCCAAATGGATTACAGATCTCAATGTAAAAATAATACTTCACAAATATTAGAAGAAAGTATGGGTGAATTCCTCTATAACCTGGGTGTAGGGAAAGGCTTTTTAACTATGACTAAAATTCCAGGTGCATTTTTTTCCAGATGCATTTTTTTTAAAGATTAGTAAATTTGACTACATGAAAGCAAAAAACTTTTTTTTTTTTTAACATGGGCAGGCACCAGGAATCGAACACAGGTCTCTGGCATGGCAGGCAAGAACTCTGCCACTGAGCCAGCATGGCCCACCCGCAAAAAACTTTTCATGGCAAAAAACCCCACACCATAATCAAAGCCAAAACACAAATGACAGACAATTCACAAAATAAGATACAAAAATAACTTTTGAACATATGAAAAGATAGTAATCTTTACTCCTGATGAGAAAAATTCAAATTAAAACCACACTGATTTCTCACCAATCAGATGAGCAAAAGTTCAAAAGCCTAAAAATGTTTAAAAACAATGCCCTTCATTAGCAAGCCTGTAGGGAATAGGAATTCCCATAATCACTGTAAGAATATAAAATGGTACGTACAACTTCCATGGAGGGGAATTTGGCAATATCTAACAATACTACTTATACACATACCATTTGACTCTGCAATAGCACTTTTAGGACTTTATCCCAAAGATATATCTCTAACAATACAAAATATATGTGTACAAGGTTATTCATTGTACATGATTTATAATTGCAAAAAAGCTGGAAACCATATAAATGTCCAAACACAGGCAATTTGTTCAAGAAATTATGATACACACATACAATGAAGAAAGAAACTTGTAGCTGTAAAAAACAATGAGAACGATTTCTATGAAGTAATGTGGAATGAATCCCGGGTATTTTAAGTGAAAAAAAAAATGTAAAGAGCATATATAATATGCTACCTTTTGTGTAGGAAAATATTCATATATCCACTAATTATTATCAGAAAGCCCCAACAAATGTATACACAAGAAGGATACAAATCAGAAAATAATGAAGTTGGTTACCTACAAGGCAGGGGGAAATGGGATAGAAACAATAATGGGTGGGAGTGACACTTCTCTAAGTGTACATTTTTGCATTGTTTTGGCTTTTGAAAACATAGTAATATCCTACATATTCCAAAAAGCAAAATGAAATCAATAAGAATGGGAAGGGAGAGAAACAAATGGAAAGAAACAGAAACAAATGAACGGACTGTATTAAAATGAACACCATAACCATATGGAAGGGGGAAAAAAAGAAAGAAGAGAAAAAGGGGGTGCTTAGGGGTTTCAGTAGTAGAATTCTCTCCTGCCATGCAGGAGACCTGGGTTCAATTCCTGGACCATGCACGCAAAAAAAAAAAAAAAAAAAAAAAAAAAAAAAAAAAAAAAAAAAAAAAAAAAAAAAAAAAAAAAAAAAAAAAAAAAAAAAAAAAAAAAAAAAAAAAAAAAAAAAAAAAAAAAAAAAAAAAAAAAAGGGAAAGGAAAGGAGAAAAAGAGGGAGGGAGAGCAGAAGGAAGAATTAATCCAAAAATTTATGTACAAAATATTTGACTATACATCGTCAGTCTTGACAGGATAGAGAGCATGGTGGGAGGAGTAAGGGAAAAGAACAGCAAACAAATTCTAAACTCCTTAGTAGGTTTCTTTACAGTAGTGGTTTGAGTGAAGCACTTATGAAGTTATTGCAGATGTAATACAGGATTGAGCAAATGAGTAAATGTGTTGATGTTGTTGGGAGCCAGAGACCTCAACTTGGAAGAAGAGACATAGAAATAAGAAAAGAGGAAGGCAAGAATAAATCCAGGTGGTGAGAACGGGGAGAAATTCAACTTCCCCCAAGTTGAATTCTTGATATTCTCACAAGCAGTGCGGACAACCAAAGCTATAAGCTGAGCCCTCAGTCTTCGGGTTTGTTCATATGAAACTTAACCCCACAAAGGATAGGTCAAGTCTACTTAAAATTTTAGGCCTAAGAGTCACCCCCAGGAGGGCCTCTTTTGTTAC
>PVIY010055136.1:0-13880 GCA_004026745.1 Myrmecophaga tridactyla | reverse complement strand
GAATATCAATATAATGCATAAGAATAACCTCCAGAATCTCCTCTCTACTCTATTTGAAATCTCTTAGCCACTGAAACTTTGCTTCATTTCTTTTCCACCTTTTGGTCAAGAAGGCTTTCTCAATCCTGCATTGCCAGGGCCAGGCTCGTCCCTGGGAATCACAACCCACATAGTGGGGAGGGTTGTGAGTTTACTTGTACAGTTAACTTCGAGGGAGGGGCCACATCTGAGCAACAAAACAGGTTCTCAGGGGTGACTCTTAGGCATAATTATGAGTAAGCTTAGCTTCTCCTTTGCAGGAATAAGTTTCATAGGGGCAAGCTCCAAGATCAAGGACTTGGCTTATTAAATTGGGAGTCTGTAATGCTTGAGAGAATATCAGGAATTCCCCTTTAATGTTTTCCACATTTTTCCCCAGTCCCTCAAGGGAATTTTGCAAAAACGTTTTTATTTTCTGCCAAAAATACTTCGGGATGTATCAGGGTGTTACATTAACCTGCACAGAATAGCAAGATCACATTCTCTAATCCAGGTTCCATGTAATTATGTTGTTTAAATAAACTGACCATACAGGTTAAATTAGATAGTGTGCTACAGAACATATACATTTCATACCAAGTAAACATCTCTGCCTTTGATCTCACACAGGAGTTGAAGTTTTAAAATAAGTCAATATCATCCTTTACCCGGTAGGTGAATTTACCTTAGTCCTAACCAATTCCATTTCATTCATATCTCTAACTGAAGTCTAATCACTTTCTCAGTTACTTTAAAGTTGCTGTGGTGAACTGTGGACTTTCAGAGCTACAGAATTCTAACTCCAAGTCCCAGTTATCATGCAGTTACCCAAAGTTCCAGGAACCTACCAGGTTATACACAAAGAGCTCAGAATCTCAGAATTTAGAACTAGCAGTTAAAACTCAGGAATAGATATGACTGCTGTAAGGGCTTACAGTCTAGGAACTTTTATGAGGCTCAATGAACATTCTGCACTCCTTAATCATCGCTTGTCAAATCTCTACCCACACTCTATCCCCTGATAACCCATGCTCTCAAATTCAATTCTCAGAGTTTGCTCATTATAATTAGTTCATATTAGTGTGGCGTTACTATATTTGTCCTTTTGTTTTAATCCTCCAGGTTCATTCACCTAGTTGCATGCCTCACAACTTCATTCCTTCTTGCAGCCACTCAATATTCCAATATGCACCACAGTTCACCTTTCCGTTCATAAGTCGATGCACCCTTAGGCCACCTCTGTCAATTGCAAATTGTGGATAATGTTACCATAAACACCAGTGTGTGAATGTCCATTCCTGTCCCTGTTTTCAGTTCTTCCAAGATATACCAAATACAGGGATTTCAGGATCATATACTTAATCTCCTGTAGAAACACCACACTGCCCTCCAGAGGGCTCACCATTCTACTTCCCTACCAACAGTGAATAGGAATCTCTTTCTCTCTCTCCACATTTTCTCCAGCACTCGAACTTTTCTGTTTATTTTTTAAACAGTTCTATTCACACACCATACAACCCATCCTAAGTAAAGTATCAGTGGATCCTGGTATAATCACACTGTTATGCATTCACCGCCACAGTCTATATGAGAACATTTCCATTTCTTCTGCAAAGAAAGAAGAGGAAAAAAAATAAAGAATAAAGAGATAAATAAAATAGAGAAACAACAACAAGAATCTCATACCTCTCCTTTATATCCCCCTTACTGACATGCAGATTTGGTATATTGCCTTTGTTACATTTAATGGAAGCATATTACAGTTATTGTTAACTATAGACCCTAGTTTGCATTGGTAGTAGTTTTTTCACATACTATCCCTTTTCAATATCTTGCAAGGGTGAAATTCATTTGTTCTTCCTCATGTAAAAACTTTCTTATATTTGTGAATTTAATCATCTTATTTGTCTATTATAGGTTTCACTAAATTATGCAGTCCCAGTTTGTATATTCTATCTTTTCATTGTATCTTCTATCTTATCATGTTGTATAATTCTTTTAATGTGCTGCTGGATTTGATTTGAAAGTATTTTGTTGAGGATTTTTGCATCTATATTCATTGAAGAGATTGGTCTGTAATTTTCTTTCCTTGAAGTATCTTTGTCTGGCTTTGAAGTTAGGATGATGTTGGCTTGATAGAGTAATCTAGGTAGCTTTCCCTTCTCTTCAATATTTTTGAAGCGATTGAGTAGGAGTGGCACAAATTCTTTATTGAGTGCTGATAGAATACATATGTGGTCTTGGACTTTTATTTTTCCTTGGAAAGTTTTTGATGACTGATTCAATCTCTTTGCTTGTGATTGGTTTGTTGAGGTCTTCTATTTCTTCTTGAGTCAATGTTGCTGTTTATGCTTTTCTAGGAAGTTGTCCGTTTTGTCTGTGTTGTCTAGTTTGTTAGCAATGGTTGCTCATAGTATCCTCTCATTATCTCTTATTTCTGTGGGGTCAGGAGTTTTGTCCCCTCTCCCATTTCTCATTTTGTTTGCATCTTGTCTTTTTTTTTTTTTTTTCTTTTTTTTGGTCAGCCTAGTTAAAGGCCCATTGATTTTCTTGGTTTTCTCAAAGAAACAACTTCTGGTTTTGCTTATTTTCTCTATTGTTTTCTTTTTCTGTTTCATTTATTTCTGCTCTAATCTTTGCTATTCATTCCTTCTGAGATTAATTTGCTGTTCTTTCTCTAGTTCCTCTACGTGAGCAATTAATTCCTCAATTTTTTCTTTTTTAGTATAGGCATTTAGGCCATAAATTTCCCTCTCAGCACTGCCTTTGCTGCATCCCATAAGTTTTGATATGTTGTGTTCTCATATTCATTTACCTCGAGATATTTACTGATTTCTCTTGTAATTTATTCCTTAACCCATTGGTTGTTTAAGAGCATATTGTTTAGCCTCCATATATTTATGAATTTTCCAGCCTTTTGCCTATTATTGATTTTCAACTTCATTCCATTATGATCTGAGAAAGTTTTTTGTATAATTTCAATCTTTTAAAATTTATTAGACTGGCTTTGTGGCCCAACATGTGGTCTTTCCTGAAGAATGATTCATGATCACTTGAAAAAATTTATATCCTGCTGTTGTGGGGTGCAATGTTCTGTAAATGTCTGTTAAGTCAGGTTCATTTATCATATTGTTCAAGAGCTCTAGATCTTTATCAATCTTCTGTTTAGATGTTCTATACATTTGATGAGATTGGTGTATTGACATCCCCAACTATTATGGTAGAGGTACCTAATTCTCCCTTCAGTGTTGTCAGTGTTTGCCTCATGTATTTTGGAGCACTCTGGCTCAGTGCAAGAATATTTGATTGCTATATTTTCTTGATGAACTGTCTCTTTTATCAATACACAGTGTCCTTCTTTGTCTCTTTCAGTTGTTTTACATTTGAAGGCTAATTTGTCTGATGTTAGTATGGCTACCCCAACTCTTTCTGATTGTTGTCCACAGGAAATATTTTTTTCCAACCTTTCACTTTCAACCCTGAACCTCATCGGCCTTCTTGAACCAACGTATCTTTCCCTGAATGCCTTAGATCGGGCATTTCCATAGACTTACCTTAATTTGGACATTTCCACAGCCTGAATGAAAATGGTAAACCTGAAGCTTATTAAATTCCCTTTAAAAAGGCATTCCATTTCTGGTATATTGCATTCTGGCAGCTAGCAAACTGGAACACCTCGTATATGATGGATCACTTTTTCTCTTGCTGCTTTCAGAATTCTCTCTTTGTCTTTGACATTTGACAATCAGATTAGTAAGTGTCTTGGAGTAGGTGTATTCATAGCTGTTCTGTTTGGGGTATGATATGCTTCTTGCAATTTTATTTCTTTCAGAAGAGTTGGGAAATATTCTGTGATGATTTCAAGTTGGGAAATATTCTGTGATGATTTCCTTCATTATTCTTCCTGCCCCTTTGCACTTCTCTTCTCCTCCTGTGCTTCATGTTGTGATTCAATTCCTTGAGACCTTGCTCCTATTTTTCCGTTCTTTTTCCTATCTGTTCTTTTGTGTGTAGGAATTCAGATATCCTCTCCTCTAGTTCACTGATCCTTTCCTCTGCCTCTTTAAATCTGCTGTTTTATGTCTCATTGCGTTTTCCATCTCCTCTACTGTGCCTTTCACTCCCATAAATTCTGCCATTTGTTTTTTCAAGCTTTTGAGTTCTTCTTTATGGCTGCCCAATGTTTTCTTTATATCTATCTCTTTTGTCATATATTTCTTCAACTCCTTGATTTAATTTAGAAGATTTGTTTGAACTTCTTTAGTTAGTTGTTTCAACTCCTGTATCTTGTTTGAAGTGTTACTTTTTCTTTTGACTGGGCCATATCTTCATGCTTCCTAGTCTCACTTGTGATTTTTTGCTTGTGTCTAGGCACCTGAATTCTTTGGTTAGTTTACTCTAGAGGTTGTTTTCTCTCTTTTACCTGGGGTTTTCTTGTTGGTTGGCTTTGTTCTCTATCTGTTCCTTGACATTTAATTTAACTTATTCTAGACCTCTAAGATAGCTTCTGTTTAACTGGTCAGAATTTTTCAGCTCTTGTTTTCCTGGTTCTTGCTCTGCCTATAATGACAATTTTTTGAGGTGGTTCTCCCCAGATATGATCTTCCCAGATGAGACAGGCCCAGGTCTCAGGAGGAGGCTATAAACAGTATCAAGTTTCCCTGAGGGTGAGACCCAGCAGGTGGCCAGTCTTCCCCGTGAATCCTCTAGACTCTAGGCATTTCCTATCGTACCCAGAAGGTGGCACTTATCCGCCCCCAGCTCCTCACTGGTGTAAAGGGGTGTGGATCCTTCAATTCTCAGCAGACCCTCGCCCTGTAGAGGGCATGGTTGAGACAGGCTGAGGCAGAAGGCTTAAGCTATTTCTGGTTTCCAGCCCCTGGGGTCTGAATTCTCTGAAGGAGGGCAATCACTTGAGCTGGGTCACACACACACACCCTTTTTTTGGAAGATATGCCCTTTGGGGGATTATCTCCTTCACCTGACTAGTTACATTGTCTCTCAGACAACCCTGGGCTCCTCCCTGTCCTGGGTCAGTGCTGACAATTGAAAATGCTCTAATGGGCTGTTAAAAAGTTTTTAAAAAGTCCTTCACAAAGTTCACCAATCAAGACCCAGAGTTGGTACATGGCTCTAAGTGCCCCTTTTCTTGGGGGCACAGCTCTTTTCCAGTATTCTGACCTCAGCTAACTCCAAAAGCCTCTTTTTACGCCCTATCAGCCCCTCCTCCTCTCTGTGGGAGAGACCTCTGGATTCCTTTCATGCTTGCTCTCAGTTTATCTGTCCTTGGAGCTTATATTCAACAGTGTGAATTTGTTAATTAAATCCACAATTGGAGCTTGCTTGAGGTCTCCTCCCCTTGCTCCTAGTAAGGGCTGCTTTATTTTTCCCCATGGGGAAGTGACTCCAAAACATCCTGCTGTGCCCCTGGGGAAAGGGTGCCAGCCTTCACAGTGTGGGAGACTTTTCATATGATTCCGTGCTGTAACCTCAGCCCGTCCACCCTTCCAGACTGGTGTACAATGTGTGTCTGGTCAAGGGTGTTCCTCAAACAGTTCTTCCAGACAGTTCCTGGCTATTTACTCGCTGCTCTAGTGGACAAACTAAATTCCACACCTACCTACACTGCCATCTTTCCCCACCACCCTCAAATTTAGTTTTAAAATGAATATGTAAAGATTTATTTATCCAAGTGAATTTTTCATTTCTGTGAGGCAGTCCCCTTAGAGGCTATTCATTTTTCCAATGAGAATGCAAATCCTGAAACTATCTGCTGAGTGAGGAAAGTGTTTTCTCATTACTCCATGTCCACAGCTTGATTTTGACTGAAGAATCACATTGCCCTACTTGATCGCATACCTAATTATCAGCTTCAGTGTGTTTTCACTCTTTCAAACATCCAACCTACACTCAAAAAGAAAAACTATGCCCCCATTTAAGAAATTCAAAAGAGTGTTTCTAAAGAATTTTAAAAATGCTTTAGGCAATGGCAACATCATTAGAATAAATGATTATTCTGAAAAAGAGAACATTCATTTGGATGTATAAGTGCTGATATAACAGACTTAAAATGAGTGTTCATATTTAATATTGATTATTTGCTGTTCTAGTTTGCTAGATGCTGGAATGTGATGTACCAGAAATGAAACAGCTTTATAAAAGGGGAATTCATTAAGTTGCTAGTTCACAGTTCTAAGGCCATGAAAATGTCCCAATTAAAGCAAGTCTTTAAAAATGTCCAAATTAAGGCACCAACAAGAGGTTCTCTTCATTCAAGAAAAGCCAGTGAAATTCAGGGTTTCTTTCTCAACTGGGAAGGCATGTGGCAAACATGGTGATATCTGCTAGCTTTCTCTCCAGGCTTCTTGTTCTATGAAGCTCCGCTAGGGGCAGTTTCCTTCATCTGCAAAGGTCTCTGGCTGCATGGGCTCTCATGGTTCTTGGTCTCTTGGATCTCAAGCTTTTCCCAAGATGCTTCCTCTTTTAAAAGGATTCCAGTATCAATCAAGACCCATCTGGAACGGATGGCATCACATCTCCGTCTCATCAAGGTTAATACCCACAACTGGGTGAGTCACATCTCCGTGGAGATAACCTAATCAAGGTTCCAACCTATACTGCTGAATAGAGACTAAAAGAATAGGGCTTCTTCCACAAACTGGACTAGGATTAAACCATGGCTCTTCTATGGCACATAATCCTTTCAAACCAGCATAGTTGCATAAACCTGGAAGGGTAAGTAATGATGCAAGGAAATATATTGTAATTAGCCAATAGCTGGTCTATTAAGAGTTAAGAGAAGAGAAAAACACAAGTATCAGGGTGAGCAGGAATGGCTCATGGGAGGGGTGACATTTAAATGGGATTGACAAGGTTTTCATAGACTCAACAGACCCAACTTGCTTTTACGGCTTTATTTGGAAGAAATGTAAATGAATTGGAGAGTGGCAAGTTAGAAACAGAGTTTAGAATTTACTCCCTTAATTTGAGCTAATCTAGTAAAAACAGGGAATATTACAGAATTTTCTCTTCTAGATATTTTCAATAACAGGATATTGATCATTCTTGGACTGTGTTCTAGTTTGCTAGCTGTCAGAATGCAATATACCAGAAACAGAATGGCTTTTAAAAGGGGGAATTTAATAAGTTGCTAGTTTACAGTTCTAAGGCCAAGAAAATGTCCCAATTAAAACAAGTCTATAGAAATGTCCAATCAAAGGCATCCAGGGAAAGATACCTTGGTTCAAGAAGGCCGGTGAAGTTCAGGGTTTCTCTCTCAAGTGAGAAGGTACATGGTGTACACAGTCACAGTTTCTGTCTTGGCTGGGAGGGCACATGGCAAACACGGCACCATCTGCTAGCTTCTTCTCCTGGCTTCCTGTTTCATGAAGCTCCCCAGAGGTGTTTTCCTTCTTCATCTCCAAAGGTGGCTGGCTGGTGGACTCTCTGCTTCGTGGTGCTGCAGCATTCTCTGCGCTCTCTGAATCTCCTGCTTTCTCCAAACTGTTTCCTCTTTTATAGGACTCCAATAAACAAATCAAGACCCACCTGAATGGGTGGAGACATGCCACCACATAATCCAGCTTAACAACCAGTCTTGATTAAATCACGTTTTCAGGAAGATGATATGATTACAGTTTCAAACATACACTATTGAATAGGGATTATTCTACCATTTTACGAAATGGGATTTTGATTAAAACATGGCTTTTCTAGGGGACATACATCTTTTCAAACCAGCACAGGCTGCTTAGCCCCAACCCCTCCTAGTGCAGGTAGGAATTTAATGACCTCAGCAAGAGCTGAACCCATCACAGAAATTGGGGAAATATTTTAAGAGATCATCGATAATGTAAAACAAAAAGTATAGTAGAAATAGCAATATTCTCTTTAACATGAAGACACTTGACTAAATGAAAGCACTGTATACAGCATAGTAATATGAAAATTTTTGCCCAAAATTAACAACCAAGCCAAAGAAACTTCACTCAGTAGATTCATATCCAAAGTGATTGGGTGTCGCTGTGGATTGTCTTTAGCCTCTACCAGAGTTTTGGAAGCAGCCCCCTGCCAATTCTTCTACACATCTTTGGTTGGCTTCCTTTTTAAATTCCGACACCTACGATTTCTCATTCTTCCTCCTGCTCAGCGGATGGTCTTGGTCTTCACGGGCCCCGGAGCAGCGCTTCTCCAACTTGAAGGTGCTGCCGAATCACCTGGGGTCGGGTCAGAGTGCAGCTTCTGACTCCGGTCTGGGGCAGGGTCTGGGCTCCTGCCCCTCATGAGCTCCCAGGAGCTGCTGCAGGTTGTTGGACGGCAAGGGGATCTAGATCTCTGCATCTCAAACTTTATGACGCGCCTGGGGATCTTGTGGCAAAGAGGAATCTCGGGCCGCCTGCGTCCCCCCAAGAGCCCCAGGGTCGGTGTGCGACCACCTTGAGCAGCCGTGCTGCACTTCATCCTTCTCCTCCGGGCCGCGCCTGCACCTGCCCTCTCGGGGCTTCACCCTCTCTACCCGCTCCGGTGCCCTGGCCTGAGACTGGTTTAAATCTCTCCCCTTCTGAGTAATAACTTTATTTGACCCTCTCTCTCTGCCCCAGCTACAGGCCTGTCCTTCTCAGCCAATATAAGACACTCTATGCTTGCTATCTCCTCTCCCCCTCCGCCCATCTCTGCCTGTAATATTCCACATCATGTCCTTGCTGGACTTATTCAGGCAGGACAGCACCGAATGGTCCTTCTCCTCCTCTTGGAAAAGAGAGACCAGGATTTACTTAAAGGACCCACCTGGACTCTTCATGCCACCATTTAGCCACCTCCAGTGAATTCACCACACATGTGAACTCCAAGCTTTTTGGCATGGCCTGTGGAGCCCCCACCCCCCCCCGTCTTTACCATATGGGGGTCCCCAACTTCTCAGGACTCCCGGAGCTTAAGGGCTGGGCCATGCCTTCTGGGCTCTTGCTCCTTTGTCCTCTCCATTGGGATGGTCTCATGGTCCCAGTCTCTCGGCACCTGGTTGCCTCCCATGTGTCCTTCAAGATGCCGCTCAGGTGTCTCCACCTCCAGGAAGCCCTCCTAGAACTCCCATTGTGTCTTTAATGTCATCATACAGTTCAGGTTCAGTGTACAATGCAGAGTCAGTATTTGTTGAGGGAAACAGGAAAGGAAAAATAGTTCTATTTAATTGTTTAAAGGGGTTGCCTCAGGCAACCAAAAATTCAAAGGCAGATCTAGTACTACTCTGCCCCCAATAAAATGGACCCCCACCTAAATAAATTTTGAAGCAGAGATGAAAAACTTTATAAAAAGAATCCTCAGAATTACAATAAAACAAAAGAGCAATACTATAGATTGTGTGCCTTACCAATTTATACATCTCTGTTAACAGTTATTACTCTTATAGCCCTGTGAGGTGAGTGCTAGTCCCCTGACTTTACAGATAAGGAAATGGGAGCTCAGAAAATTTCTGATATACCCTAAGGATTTTCAATTCCATGCTTACCCCACCATTTCACAGCTTGTCCAAGATGAGATAAATGTGAGTTGTTAATAAGAATTCACTTTTAAAATTCTGTATGCTCACTGCTCTATTTTTAAAATAAATGTCTCTTAAATTATGCTATGTTAATTGCCTCTGCCATTTCCAGACAGTAATCTGTTATTGGGTGTTGCTTTCTTAATTTGGATGCCACTACTAAATCCTAATTTAGACTTCATTTCCCTAGCAGCATTGACAGAGAAGCCTATGCCTTCAAATATGTTTCACCATCCATTGCTTTAAAATTTGACCTTCTGAATTGTGTTATATTAATTCCATTATATGGCCAGAACTCTACTTTGAGAAAAACAGAATTTAGCACTTCATTTTTAAGAAATTCCTTGCAAATATGTTTGGAACCCTCACTCTGATGTCTATTTTTGTCCCCTTCAATAAATTCCTTGTTATGTTTCACTGTTCACTTAAGGTCCTATATTAGAATAACCCTTTGGATAAGGAATTATTGTAAATTGCTTGTAAACCAGGCTGTCTGCAGTCTCCAAGGTGCTTCCTGGCGTCTTCTCTTTGTACCCAAAGGTCTGATAACCTAATCTGGAGCCATTCAGTAGTTACTAAGCACTTGTAGATTGTGCAGTTTACTAATTTATATATCACCGTGTCAAATTGCTAGATCGTTGTCAGAACAGTGAAAGGCCCTCCACATCCTGGACAAACATTTTCTTACATCCGTGGAGATGTAAAGACACAGCTCAGTCTGCGAGCAGAGAACCTAGCTCGCAGGCAGTGGCAGCACAGCGGGCTTGGTGCCAGGACCGGGACGAGAAGGGCGGCAGTTCCTGTTTCCACGCAGACTTTCCCACCTCCTGCCAGTCCGTTCCCCAGCCCAGGGTCTGGCTCCCAGGCTGAAAGATCCCAGAAACTCTGGGAGTAGCTCTTAGGTTACTGGCGAGTACGCTCTCCTGCTTGGTTCCTATTTACTGCAAGGACACCTGACAACTGTGCCCACGTTTGCTTACGCAGAAGCTTACGAATGGATGGACATCTGACATTGAAAATCCGATGATCCTATTGTCTCTTCAAGGCCACTCCCTTTTTTGCTCCTCCCCCAAAAAAGGTATAAGTGGATGCTCGGGACAGCTCGTTGCGAGAACTGCTCGTACAGATACCGCAAAGTGAAGCACCCGTGTTATCACAAGCACCGGCCCAGCTCTCCTCGCGCACGCGCCTGCCCGGGATTTCCACACCCCCCGGGTCTCCATGGCGACGCGTCACAAAGCGGCCACGCGGTCCTCAGCGCAGAGCCGGGAGGGGCGCCGCCGCGGGCTGCGGGCAAGAATGGCGCAGCCTGGGCGCGAGGCCGCGGGCCTCGTTCACTGCGGCCCCAAGAGCCCGCCAAGTAAGGGTGCCGCCCCCTACCGCGGGGGGCCTAACCGCGCAGGGGCAGGGGCGAGGCGTTGTTCCCCGGGAAGGGGCGCTCTTGCGCAGGGGGCGCCGCGATCTGACCTTGAAGGGCGTCTGCCTCCCTCTTGTGGGGGGCGGTTCAGCTGCGGGGGAGCCCGGGGTCGGGGCAGTGACCTGTGCTCATGACCTTGCCCCTTCCCAGCCCTTGACCTTGCTTTCTGCCAAGCCTCCCCGCCCCCCTCCTTAAAAGATGCAGGTGCTTTAAACAGACCACGAAATGTCCGGCTAGGACGGGACGGGGCGAGGCAAGGGCTAGTGCCTTCCGCGAGAGCAGGGCCAAAGGTGAGAAGGAAGAGCGTCGGAAGTGCTGACAGGCCCAGCGGGCGCCCCATCCCCAGCTGAACGTGGAAAAAAGCCGAGGTGGGGGTGGGGGGCAATGGGGAATGCAGGGAGCCACCCCCGCTGGTTCTGCAGGGGCAGGTCTGTCTCCTTGGCTGGAGCAGATGCTGGAGGTCCTGACGTCGGGGGCCTTTTCGTACCTGGACTGCTTTTTCTTTAAAGATGATTTGGTATTTAACATGTGCTTTTAATACTAATTTTGCATGAAAATGCAGCCAGCTCCACTACTTCCCTGTGTGTGACCTGGCAGGAAGGAGCCCACCAGCCAGGATGCTGGTTGCTTTGTTAGGTGGAGTCGGCTGGGTCCTTGCCTTCAGAAGGCAGTAAACCCCACCTTGGCTGCCTGGCTGGGTGACAGTGCCTCCACTGCTGCAGAGCAGAGAGGGATCGCTCAACTGCAAATTCCCCATAATTGTGGTCCCACGAGAATGAATGAATTGTGCACTTGCCTTCCATTCATTCTGTTCGTAAATTAAGAATAGAAAATGAAAATATTTAATTCACACAAAAAATCCTTAAGATGCTCAGCTTCTATATTTTGGTGGAGTACCCAGGAGAGTAGGGGGGACAGAAAGTCCTTCACGGGATTCCTTGATGCACTTCTTAAATCTCTTCCTCCTTTCTAATGCCGCTTTCTTGGTGTCTTCACTTGGTATCTCCCCCTGCTTGTCCCAGAAATGTTGGAGTCCTCCAAGATTTATCCTTCTTGGTGTTCATTCTCTATGTCACAAGGCTTCCAGGGCTTCCAAAAGGAGTGGGGCTCTTGCTCGTGTCCCTCTGACTTTGGCTTCCATCCTAATTCTCAGACCAGCATATCCAACTGTCCACCTGGCAGCTGCATGTGGATGCCACAGAAGGACCTCAGCTCAACATTGCACACTCACGCTCCTCACCCCTCTGCAGCACCCTTGACACCTCCCGTTGGCCACCAAATCCCAGAGATCCCATTTCCCAAACTCCCTTCCCCTGGGCGAGTTAGGACCCATCTCCATCCTCCCCTGCCAGCAGTCACCCTCCAACAGGTGGTCCAGCTGTGTCCCTGCCCAGCCGTGAACACCCTGGCCTCCATGACTCAATTCTATTGAGCAGTGACTGCAGGAGGGGCCCTCAAGTGCTGTCTTAGTTTGCTGGGACTGCCAGGACAAAGTGCCACAATCTGGTGGTTTAGAACCATGGAAATGCATTCCCTCCCCGTGCTGGAAGCCCCGAATCCACAGTCAGGGAGAGGCCTTCCTTGCCCCTTCCTGTCTCTGGTGCTGCTGGCATTCCTTGGCTTGTGGCCGTGTCACCGTCATCTCTGTCTCCATGGACCCCCCTCTCCCCCACTCTTATCAGGACACCTGTCATTGGATCTAGACTCCCCCCATCCCCAGATAATCCAGGACAATGTCCTCATCTCGAGATCCTGAATTCCAAGACCATCTCTCTAATAAAGACACATTCCCAGGTTGTGGGAACTAGGGTGTGGACATAGGCTTGGGGGGCCACCCTTCAGCCCATTACAAGCGCTTTGCAGTCATCATCTCCTGGAACCCACACCACAGTCCTGGAAGGTTGGATTATCAGCTACTAGTCAGTCCTGCCTTATCTACCAAGTCATTGTGAGAATAAACATGAGAGACTAAGTGGGAAGATCCTTCACGAAGTACAATGCAACATATGCATGTTAGGTATTACTTTATAATATTTTCATAACTTTTTATAATGTGCTTTCATAATCATGATAGCCTCCCCTGGGCCTCCTTGGCTAACAGAAGAGCTTAGGGGCGTAGCAGGGCTAACAAGGCCTCAGCAGCCTGGTTTTAACCCCTTCTCCTCCTCCTCACTTGCCTGGGCCCAGCTGTCTTGCCTCAGAGACTTTCATTCCTGGGGCTACTTCCTCCCATCCGTCTGTGTGTCCCCGCGAAACTCCCACTGAAGGAAGTCCCGGCTTGGATGCCACCCATTACCTGTAGCCCCCCATGCCCTCCTTTGCTACTCCTCAGATTCTTGGGGATATCGGCACATTTATAACTCATGATTGTGGGGTGCGGGTTTATCTCCTCTACTGGCCTGTGAGGTCCTCAAGGCCAAGTCCAGGTGGTCATTCCCAGGGCAGGGGGGTGTGGTCCACAGCAGGGGTCTGGGAATGACCAAGTGCCGAGAGAAGAAACAGATGGGAAGACAGAATCCAGAACAGACAGACACAGAGACAGAGAAAGACACCCAGACATAGAAACACCTACTCACCAACAAGGAAGGCAAAAAGTGGCTCTCAGAAGACAGACTAGACTGTTATGTGGCTCTCAGAAGACAGACTAGACTAGACTATTATGATTAGGGATCTTTAAGTTAGTATTTCTCTTCATTCTAATGACACTCTTCATAGGCTCTGCCAGCAGAGGTAGGAAGTATAAAACAGAGCTGACAAAAAGGGGTGTAGTAAGAAAACTGACTGAACATGAACTTAAGGGAGACACACTAGAAATTAAGTATGCCTCAGATCCTTGTAGTCTTCCAAGAGGGCTCATTACAGGATATACTTACCTAACAAAAGGGCGAGGGCAGGCAAGCTGGCATT
>PVIY010055135.1:0-13877 GCA_004026745.1 Myrmecophaga tridactyla | reverse complement strand
TATGTTGTTTTATTTTGTTTCTTTATTTTTTAATTAATAAATAAATTTTTTAAAAACTCATAAGCACAAAAACACTATATATATGTTTATTTATGTGTATTATGTGTATATATATCACAAATATACACATATCTAAGTAGTGTCAGTGTATATATATCAGAAAACAAAAACTAGTCTTGTTATTTTGTCAAAAAAAAAGGTATAAAAACAGTTCTTTGCAAAATTATTCTGAAACTCAGAATCAAATTATGAATCTTAGTTTCAATGGAACTGCTTTTTCCCTGCCTGCAACTATGATTATTATTACTAAGAATCAAGGAAATGAGATTAACAGAGGCTAAATACAAAAGACAAGTAACAGTAACAAGACTGGATAACATAAAAAATTCAGAACTCAATCAAGATTAACAGTACTCTAAAGCCTATCAGTTCTTGGCTCAATGGTCTTCTCTGCTTCTGTCTTAGAAGCAATACCTTTCTCCAAAAAATTTTCCAATAACATCAAAGTTTCCTATATACATATCTTTCAATAAACTATTATGATTTCATTGAAGTGGGGGGTTAAAAAGAAGTATATTTTGAAACATATAAAAGAGAATTTGTATTGGCAGAGGTGAAAGAACTAGGAATAGGAATGTTGGGGTGGTACAGGATGAGGCAAACTTTCTAGAAGTTTTCATTAAAGAACTGTTAGAGATAAAGTTGAACAAATATGTTTGGACTAGTTAATTCTGAGAAGTATTCACACACCACAGGGAGAAATGCATTTAACATTTATTTACTGAGGGTCAACCCTGAGCTCCTTAATTCTGCACTTAGGTGGCATGTAAACAGACACAAGTACGACCATCAGGGATTTTTCAGACCAGCTGAAAGGAGACAGGGAAAATAACATGTATGAAGGGCTTTCAGAGAAGTTATCTGAATATGTTAAGGCTACAATCAATCAGATACAAAGGGCACAGTCATCAATTTAAGTAGAGGAGGGGGCAGGAAAGACTTTACCAAGAAAATGTAACTCACCACATTCATTATTAGGAGACAAACACGAATGAGAAAAGGAACAATCTAATCTGCACGAATGGCTTCCTGCCTCTCTTTGAGGAACCGGTTGGCTGTTGATTAAACAGCTGTTCAAGTAACATTTGAAGGCTTAATAATCATGACTCTTTCACCATACGCCTCCAAACGATAATATAAGAAAATCTGACAGGCTCCAGAGTTGTGTTCTATCATGTACCCTTTTAGTTGGACAAGAGTTCCCAGGCTTTATCCCAAAAGCAGTTATCTTCGTATTGCTTTCTCCCCATGTTTTTTAAAGACAGTACTGTGTCGGGAAGATTTACCCTGATTGACACTTCATCTCATGCTAGAAATTTATACAGGATAATAAGTAATTTATTCAGATCAAATTCCTCTGTATGGAAAATAACACATTTCAAAGTTAGTGACTAAACAACATTCCAAATATGTTTGCTCACTATCGATGATAATAAAGAACATGCCACAAAGCTTAATCCTTTGCACTTCAGTCCATGCAGTAACTCTAAATGGACTCGCACACAAAAGTCAATAATCCCCTCTACCACCCCACCCTATACATATGCTTTATTCTTCCTTTCAGTGGCTCAGTCTGAGACAATAAATTGCAAATGTAGGCAGGCAGAATTCAGAAGTCTTAGCCTAGAAATACAAATTAATTAAATACCCAATAGTAATAACAGCATCACTATTTACTGAGGGCCTACTATGCACAAAAAATAACAAGATTAGGTGCTTTATATGTATTAATTTATTTTAACTTAAACGAACCTGTAATTCCTGGAAATGGTCAATTTTACAGATGTGAAAACTGACAAAGCTAGTAAGTGAACTGAGAAATACTGCACATCTGGATTCTTTTATATTTTGAGAAAAAGTAAGCTGCTTCAGTTAGATAAAGTTCTCAAATAAAAATGCAATTATGTATTAATGTTTTTACTTTGATTCTGGAACATGGAACAAAAGTTAGAGGCCTCTCAAAAGGGGACAATTAAACACAATAATCTATTTTAAATATTTCATGAAAAGAATAAACTTGCCTTATTAAAAGTAAAAAAAATGGGGCGGTAACATGCTCAAATCAACAAATAAGAGAAATGCTTATTTTAAGACTAAATTCAATCCCTGTCTATTAATACTTTACTATTAATTTAAAATTTCAGTGATCAACCTCTAAAGGAAAGTGATAGTCTCCCATTTCTGCCAAGATTCTTAAAATAATCTTTAGGCTAAAATATATGATCTCAAAAATGGATGCGCAGTTTAAACAGTGATAATTCAATCACAGCTGCTAAATTGTGTGCCAGTTGTTTCTACATTATGGGAAAAATATGACAAAGTATACAAGGAATCAACTGCCCTATTTGTACTTTAAAAGGAAGCTTTCCTCCATTCCACCTAAATCATCCCTTTTCTCCTGGTTCCCTCTTTTTTTTTCTTATTCTATATTGAGAGAATTTTGTCTCCTAGCTCATATAGTAGTGTTCAGGATCATTTGGATAATACCTTTGAATGGCGTCTCAGGATCAACTTCCCAATCTAAGTTATGGCCCTATTCTTAAAAATTGTAATATAAATTCAAATCATCTTAAGGCTAGATGTAAATACTCAGTGGAAGATTTATCAGAGTGAAACAAAAAGGAAAAAAATAAATTAAAAGACTTTCTAGAAACCCAACACCAACTTTCAACATGGACAGTATAATGAATGAAAACAGACAATCCTACTACATTCACTGACTCAACTCTTTATCAAGCACTCTGCTAGGTAATAAGGGACACAAACAATGAGTAACACACAGTCTACCACCTGATGTACTACGTAATGTGGGGTATCTCATCCAACTCTAGGACCATTCACCAACCCCCAACAATTATAATGACCTAGAAGAAAAGTGTTACAAAAAATTCCAGTATGATATAAATATAGTAACTGCACAAAAACAAAAGCTTATCTTTTCATATTATCAGGCTTCTGAATTGATGTTGTGATTTTATTTGCAGCTGTAATGCTCATGTTGGACTCTAAACAGGAGAAGAAATAAGATGTGGAAAATGGAAAGTAAAAAATCAAATCATTTCTCCTTCCTCATCCATCAATACTAGCTACATAAATCCTATATGGAATACAATCTTTCATTTACAGCAATTTATTTTTAAGGCTGCCAAATCATGAGCTACATAGAACATTTTTGGTTTTATAGATACTCAATTTAAAGCTTTTATCACTCCAAACTAAATGAAGTATGATTCAGAAACATAATACCAAATGATAATTTGATTCCTGCCTATGTGCACCTGTCCTAGTTAATGTTTCAAAGCAATTTTAAAAATTGAAAACAAAAAAAACACATTCCAGAAACTGAGGCTTAAAGTCTTAATTTAATCTCAGGTAAACTCATTCAAAATATTTCTATTAGCATATCTTTACCTTAAAATAATAGAACCAAAATACTTTTCATTAGATAATATGGTTAAAACAACAAAATCTGAAAGGTGACTTTAGGAAATATATTTGCTAAATAGGCTTAAAAGGCTTACTCTCCATTGGATTTCAGATGATAAAAATAAATCCCATTCAGGTGGAACCAAAATTATTAAGACTTCCCAACCCTTTTATTGCATCAAGATGTATTAGAAAACAAAAATCCTCATTTAATGCACAGAGTAACCCCAAAAGACTAAAAGTTAGATTAACACCTGAAAAGCTACATGTAAAACAAATTTATATATAAACCCCATTTCCATTATAATTTCATAGAAATTACCTAATATGAAAAGGCAGCACAATGTATGTAGTACAGATACACAATACTAAGCTATATTAACTTAGACAAAGTGGCTTAACTTCATTTACAGGAAGAAAGAGATGGAGAGAAGAGAAGGGATAGAAGGAAGGAATCAGCAAGTGATGGAGAAAACCAATAAAGGATTTTTTTAAATTGAATATATAAAGACATTTAGCCAGTTGTAAGCAGCAAATAATAGTACTGTTCTCAAAAGAAACAGGCTGGGCAGCTGCCGTGGCTCAGCAGGCAGAACTCCGACCTGCGGTGCTGGAGGTCTGGAGTTCAATCCCTGGTGTCTCCTGCCCATATGCAAATTTTAAAAAAAAAAAAGAAACAGGCTGACTGGTCCTCAAAATTACATATAAGAATCAAGTATATAAATCTGTCAATATGCAGACTACCACATTTAACCTAATAAGAAACTTGGTAAGAAGTTATCCAGGTGGACAATTAGTCCACAAACCATCTCAGGTAAAAGCATAGGTATATTTAAAATATGTTGTTTATCCATGATTTTATTAGTCATTCTCCACCATTATGGTAAACAAATATTTAAATGCTCTAACTATACCATTGCTCCCAGTAAGTCATAAGAACTCTCTGATGTTCCATATATATGTATTTTGTCCAATTATTATAAAATGTATAAGTATTATTTGATGTGCACTAAACTAAAGACTACTTTGAAAGGCAAGTATATTTTTATATCTCCAAGTAGAGGTCACTCCCTCAAAGTTCAATACAAGATGTTTATAAAATCGTACTTGAGACTTTTCAATTCTATTCACTTTTACGTGAGATTTCAATGAGTGATCAACCACATGAATGTTCCCTACGCTTATACAATTTAATTCAACAGATCTATTGAGATCCAATGGTACAAAAATGAAAAAGCTACAACCCTTTACGTTCAAAATAAATACATGAATATTCCTAATATAACAGACAATGATGAATCTTAGAATTGACGTATCAACATAGGAAAACAGGACATGGGAGTTAAAAAAAAAAAAAAAACAATCAACCTTGCTCACAGAATCTAGAAGAATAGAGGATTAAGGGTTAAGGGAACAGTTAGGATTTGAATAGACCCTTTAAGGCAGGGGGTGATGGTGCAGGGTAGGGGAAGAGCAGGGTAGTAGGGTTCCAGAGGCAGAGATGTCATGACAGAAAAGAGATGAGCTAAGGAAAAAAGAGGTACGAAAGTATCAATTTTGGCTACACAAAGGAAAATAGTATCAGGGGAGCAGATCTCGAAGCTTAGAGAAAATGATAAACACTGTATGGCAATTTGGAGCTATGTACCCCAGAAAAAACAAGTTCTTAAACTTAATCCATCCTGTAGATTTTAACCTTTTTGTTGATCAGGTTACTTCAGCTTGAGTGTGGCCCAACTCCATAAGGATGGGTCTTAATCCTATTACGGGAGCCTTTATAAGCAGAATGAAAATCAGACACAGACAGAGAAACTCACAGAGGAAGCAGCCAATTTTGATGTTCAGAAGTTGAACGATAACATAATATAGTGAAGAAGGGATAAGTCAGAAGTAGTGCCCATGTGCATTGCCAAGTGTCAGAGGAGCCCAGAACCAAGGATCACTGGCAGCCAGTCCCAGGATACCAGTCTTCAGGAAGCAAGCAGTGCCTTGACGATGCCTTGATTTGGACTTCTCCTACCCATCAAAACTGTAAGCCAATAAATATCTACTGTTTAAGTCAACCTATTGCATGGTATTTGCTTTGGCAGCCAGGAAACTTAAAATAGCCTTCAATGGCAGGGTTTTCAAGAAAGGAAATTACATGAGAAGAGAGCTATGATTTCTAATGGTTATCATCAGAAGTAGATTGGATGGGGACCAGAGAATAAAGCAAAATGGGATTAATCTGTTAAAGATCAATCCATGTAGTCAAGAGACAACTTGCTGGACTAGGGCAACAGACATAAAAATAAATGTGAAATGAACAAAGCACTGAAACAGAACAAAAGAATTTCCAACTGAATGAATGAGGGACCATCACCTTTCACAATTCCTACAACAGTCTCCTAATCAACCTCCTAATATGTGTATTTCCTCTGATTCATTACCCCACAGAAGTTAGGGTGATCTTTTCCACAAAGTAAATCAAATCACATCTCATGCTCCTCTGTCCCTTCTCCCTATATACCAGTCAAGCTGGTCTTATTTTCAATTCCAAAAGTTCAACCTCTATCTTGCCTCAAGATCCTTCCACACACTGTTCCTATGTCTGGAAACTGGTGCCCCGAGTTTTCACCATCTTAACAATAATTGTTCTTCAAATCTCAGCTTAAATGTCATTTTCTCAGAGAGGCATTCCCTAACCTCTCCAATCTAATTGATGTGCCCCAGCCATGGAATTCTCTCTTAGAATACTTACCATATAATTAAACATGGGTTGGTGTATGTATTTGTTAAATACCTATCCACTCATCAGACCACTCCCTGAAAGCAAGGATTATAACTATTTGCTATCTAGTGACCAAGCCAGTACACTGGCACCTGGTAGGTGCTCAACAAATGTTTGCTGAATTAATAATTAACAAAACCACAAATGATCACTTCATGTTCTCAAGTTCCAACTGGGAAAATGGCAATGACATTACCTGATAAAAGAACTCAGGAAAATCCAATTTGTGGACAAAGATGAATGCTATCTGGGGCATGTTGAGTTGGAAGAAACAGTGAAAAAAGGCACAGGTATGAGAAATAGAAGTGGACTCTGAGTCATCAAATATTGACTAATTACTTAGCCAGGAGAATAAATGTAACATAAATAGAAAAGGATGAGAAGCAAAATGAAGCAGGCCAAAGGCAGATTGGAGAACACTTCTATGTAACTGGCAAGAAGAAAAAAAATGGACAAAGATTGATATTCCTAATACATAAAGAGCTTATTAAAAATGGAAAACAACAAATCTAGAGAAAAATATGATAAGAAACAATTAATAGAAAGAGAAATGCAAATTCCTCTTAACCATATGAAAAGGTAATCTCACTCATAATGAGGAAAGTGGAAATCAAAAGTACAGTGAAATTTCATTTGGCAAAACCTCCAAAAATTTGACAAAATATTCTGTTGACAAGGTCATGTATACACAAATAGCCACTCTCAATCATTATCGATAGGAATACAAAGAGGGACAATTCTCATAAAGTTAAATCTGGCAATATACAGTAATATTATATACTCAATTACCCTTTGACCCTGCAATTCCAATTTCTAGGTATCCGTCCCAATTACAGAATTGCAAAATAGAAAAAGACATACATTCACACAAGGTTATTCACTGCAGTACTATGTATATTAACAAAAGATTAGAAACAACCCAAGTGCCCATTAATTGGAAAGTAAATAAACTATGGTACATTCATTAATGGGATATTATATAGCTATAAAAAGGAATGAGTATTATGCAAATTCATAGTCAGAAAGCAGAATACAGTTTGCCAGGGACTGGTGTGGGGGTAGAGAATGGGGCATTAATGCATAATTGGTACTGAGTTTCTGTTTGGAGCAATGGAAAAGTTGTGGTAATAGATGGTGTTAATGGTAGCACAACATTGGGAATGTAATTAATACCACTGAATTGCATGCTTGAAGGTGGTTAAAATGAGAAACTTAGGGTGGCTGCTGTGGCTCAGCAGGCAGAGCTCCAACCTGCCGTGCTGGAGGTCTGGAGTTCGATCCCTGGTGCCTCCTGCCCATATGCAAATTAAAAAAAAAAAAAAATGAGAAACTTAAAGTATATATATGTGTTATCATAGTAATTTTTTTTAATCCATGTAACTGTATAACACAAAGAGTGAACCTTAATGTAAACTCTGGATTTCAGTTAAAGTAACTCTAATACTATTGATTCATCAATTGAAACAACTTTACCACACTAATGCAAAATGTTAACAGCAAGGAAAACTATGTGTATGAGGGGTGGTATATGAAAACTCTATAGTTTTGGAATGATTTTTCTGTAAACCTACAACTGCTTAGACAGACAGACAGATAGATAGATAGACAGAGATAGGTATTTAGATAGATACATACATACACATATATATATAATGGAATGGGTAATATACTACTAGAGAGTGACCACCAATATATGGTAAGTGAAAAAAATGATATACAGTATTTCACAATTTATATAGGAAAGGAGGGATACAAAGATATGGCCTGCCTATATTTAAAAATAAAAGACTGGAAGACTGTATATCATTACTATACAGAGAAAAATTATTACAACTGGCTTAGCACAGTAGACAGCCTCTGAGACGAGCCCTAAAGTGCCCCACCTTCTGGTATTCATGAACTGATATAATCACCTCTCCTTGACAATGCACCTGATCTACAGACTTGCTTCTAGCAAATAGAATGCAGCAGAAGTGATGGGTTTTTCTTTTGAAGAATAAGTTACAAAAAGACCCTGGCTTTCCTCTTGGCTGCCCTCTCTCCATAGCTCTGAGAGAATCCAGCCACCCTGTGGTTAGTTGTTTGTTCTATGGAGAGGCCCAAGGAATGGTCACTGGCCAAGAGCCAGAAAGGACCTAAGACCTGCAAATAATCACTGGCAAGAGCTTGAAAGTACCTGAGAAGGCTCCTTTGTGGCCCCTCTAATTGAGCCTTGGGATGACCACAGCCCACCTGACAACTTAATAGCATTAAGAGACTCTCAGCCAGAGGCACCAATCTAAGCCACACCCTACAGAAACAGAAAAACAAATTTTTCTTGTCTTAAGCAGTTACACATTGTGGTAATTTGTTACACAGCAATAAATAACTAATATATACAGTACTTTGACTAAACGGTCCTAGGAAATATGCTCTAAAGGTATATGGCCAAAAGAAAGGTGCAAAGTACAGTCCAAGTAAAAAAAAAAATAAGGAAAAATAAATACATAATGGGGGGGGGTGTTGAGGAGTAAAAAAAATTGGGTAGATTGAAATACCAGTGGTCAATGAGAAGGAGGGGTAAGGAGTATGGGATGTATGAGTTTTTTCTTTTTTCTTTTCATTTCTTTTTCTGGAGTGATGCAAACGTTCTAAAATGATCATGTTGATGAATACACAACTATGTGATGATTGTACACTGTGGATGGATTGTATGTATGTGAAGATTTCTCAATAAAAAATATTTTTAAAAAAAGAACAAAGACCAATTATGTTAACAATTATTTTCTATGGGTGGTGTTTCACAGTAATTTGAACTTTCTCTTTGGCTCTTTTCATATTGCTTGAATTTAAAAATAAAATGAGTAAAATATTTTTTAAAATCTCCACTCCAAGGCACATAGCCAACAGAAATAAATGTCTATGTCCATCAAACAACCTGCACAAGAGTGTTACTATATTAGCCCAAATTAGAAACAATCAAATATTCATCAACTGGAGAACAGGTAAATAAGTTGTGATTATTTCATAAATGGAATACTACACAGCAATGAAAAAAACACTACTGGCTTTATAAAACAACACAGGTGAATCTCACAGACAGAATATTGAGCAAAAGCAGCCAATACAAGTTTAATGTTGGTGTTGCTATTCTGAGATGGTCATGTATCTAATGGAGAGAGTATAAATTATTAATTATGTAATAGTCTAGTATAATGACCAAGAGTCTCAGCTAAGAGAAAGAAGATACAGACATAAACTAAACAGATTAAGTAAAAGTCTTTTAGTGCTAAAACAGAATTGGAAGTAACTGTACGAAATTATGAGATACTATATCTTAAAAAAATTTTTTCCCTAATTCTCACTCTCAATTTTAGACAATTTCCATTGCTCCCAAGAGAAAAATACCCAATAAACACACCCTCACCAAATAGGAAATCCAAACTTTCCCTTAACTGTTGTCCTTCAGGCCCTAATTAGTTATTCCTGGTATTGCTGTGGTACTGTTGATGTCTCCCTGTTCACTAGAGGCCACAGCATGCAACAGTAGTTTCCCCCCTGCAGCCCTCTATTATTGACTTTGTGTACAAAATTCTTACCTTTGATGTAGTTCATGCAAGAACTTATTTACACCTGTAGTGTTAATCAATGGGATACATGGCTCTATATAACCCATTTCAATCATATTCCCCTTCAATATGGTAATATTACTTATAACTTCACTAAATGGATTACCATCACTTCTATCCATCCCCTTACAGTTAAGTTCAACCTCATTAGGTAACTATTGATCCATCTCTTACTTCTGTACATCTCTAGTTCCCCTAAATTCAACATTATAAGCCTTTGAGCTTACCTTTACCAGGGATCATACAGTATTTATCCTTTTGTGTCTGGCTTATTTCACTCAGCATTATGTCCTCAAGGTTCATTCATATTGTCATATGCTTCTGGACCTGACTTCATCTTCCTGCTGCATAATATTCCATATATTTATATACCACATCTTGTTTATCCACTCGTCTGTTGATCAGCACTTGGACTGTTTCCACCTTTTAGCAATTGTGAATTATGCTGCTATGAACACTGGTGTGCAAATGTATGTTTTTGTCACTGCTTTCAGGTCTTCTGGATATATACAGAGTAGTGGTATTGCCGGATCAAAGGACAATTCAATATTTAGTTTTCTAAGGAACCATCAAACTGTCTTCCATAATGGTTATACCATTATACATTCCTACCAGCAGTAAATAAATGTTCCAATTTCTCCACATCCTCTCCAACATTTGTAGTTCCCTGTTTGTTTAATAGTAGCCATTCTTATAAGTGTGAGGTAATATCTCATTATAGTCTAGATGTGCATTTCCCTTATACTAAAGGAGATGAACATCTCTTCATATGCTTTTTAGCCATATGTATTGGCGCTTCAGAAAAATGCTGATTCATATCCTTAGTCCATTTTACAATTGGGTTGTTTGTTTCTTTGTAGTTGAGGTGTATGATTTCTTTATACACACAGGATATCAAACAGAAATGTCATTGAGTTGGCTGCCTCTTCATCTTTTTGACAGTCCTCTGAGGCACAAAAGCATTTGATTTTGAGGAGTTCCCATTCATCTATTTTTTCTTTTGTTGTTTATGCTTTGGGTATAAAGTTTTAAAAGCTACCTTCTATTACTAGGTCTTAAAAATGGTTCCTTATGTTATCTTCTAGGACTTTTACTGCCTCTTACATTTAGGTCTTTGATCCACTTTGATTTAATTTTTGTATAAGGTGTGAGGTAAGGGCCCTCTTTAATTCTTTTGGCTATTGATATTCCATTCTCCCATGCCCATTTATCGAAAAGACTATTATGTCCCAGTTCAGTGAATTTGGGGGTCTTGCCAAAGATCAATTGTCCATAGATTTGGTGGTCTATCTCTGTACTCTTGATTCAATTCCATTGGTCAATATTTCTATCTCTTTCCCAGTTCCATGCCATTTTAACCACTGTGGCTTTATAATAAGTTTTAAAACCTGAAAGTGTTAGTCCTCCCTCTTTGCTCTTCTATTTTAGGATATTTTTAGCTATTCAAGGTCTCTTTCCCTTCCAAATATATTTGATAACTAGCTTTTTCAAGTCTTCAAAGTAGGTTGCTGGAATTTTGATTGGTATTGCATTGAATCTGTAGATCAATTTGGGTAGAACTGACATTTTAACGGCATTTAACCTTCCTATCCATGAGCACGGAATGTGTTTCCACCTATTGTAGGTCTTTTTAAAAATTTCTTTTGACACTGTTTTGTAGTTTTCTGTTGCGGTTCCTTTACATCCCTGGTTAAGATTATTCGTAGATACTTGATTCTTTTAGATGCTATTTTCCTTAATTGTCTCCTCAGATAGGTCATAACTTGTGTATAGAAATATTACGGATTTTGTATAGTATCCTGCCACTTTGCTGAATTTGTTTATTATTAGCTCAGGTAGCTTTGTCGTAGATTTCTCAGGGTTTTCCAAGTATAGGATCATGTCATATACAAATACTGAAATTTTTACTTCTTCCTTTCCAATCTGGATGTCTTTTATTTCTTTTTCTTGCCTGACTGCTATAGTTAGAACTTCTACTACAATGCTGAATAAGAATGGTGACAATGGGCATACCTGTCTCATTCCCGATCTTGGGGAGAATACTTTCAGTTTCTCATCATTAAGTATGATGCTGGCTATGGATTTTATATATGCCCTTTATGATATTGAGGAGGGTTCCTTCAATTCCTACCTATCAGAAAAGGGCGCTGAACTTTGATGAATGCTTTTTCAGCAACAACTGAGATGATCATGTGTGTGGTTTTTTTTTATTCCCCTTTCGATTTGTTAATGTATTGTATTACACTGATTGATTTTCTTGTGTTGAAACACCCCTGCATTCCTGATATAAACCCTACCTGGTCATGATGCATAATTTTTTTAACGTGTCACTGAATTCAATTTGCTAGTATTTTGTTGAAAATGTTTGCATCTATGTTCATTAGGGAGACTGGTCTGTAGTTTTCCTTCCTTGCAACATCTTTATTTGGTTTGGTTTTACAGTGACATTAGCTTCATAAAATAAGTTAGGTAATGTTACTTTTCTTCAATTTTTTGAAAGAATTTGAGCCGGATTGGTGTTAGTTCTTTTCGGAATATATGATAAAATTCCCCTGTGAAGCTATCCGGCCTTGGACCTTTCTCTGTAGGAATACTTTTGGTGACTGATTGAATCTCTTTATTTGTGTCTGGTTTGCTGAGATCTTCTATTTCTTCTCAAGTCAGTGTAGGTTGTTTGTATGTTTCTAGGAATTTGTCCATTTCATCTAAGTTGTCTAATTTTTTGGTGTATAGTTGAGAGTCTTACATTTTAGAGATACAAACTGAAATACTTACAAATAAGTTATGTGATATCCAGGTTTTGCTTTAAAGTGATATAGGAAGGGGAAGAAAGTCAGTGGGAGGTAGATAATCAGGCATGACCATTACTTGATAATTATTTAACCTGGGTGATGAATATAAGAGCATTCATTACACTAGTCTGTTTACTTTTATTTATGTTTTAAATTTTATACAATAAAAAGTTTAAATAAAGCAATAAAATAAGGCAAGATTCTTATCTTCTTCCTCAATTACAAGAAAAAAAAGCTAAAGCAAAAGGAAGATAAGGTCACGACATATGCTAGATGGCCTCAAAATTGCAACTTGAGAGTAACAAGGCAGAGTGTAGGACTGTCTCAAGGAAGGGTAAGAAGCATACTTTAAAAGGATCCAGTTTAATTACTTGTTAAAATGTACTTGGAAATTTATTAGGCTTTTTGTATATATGTTATATTTCACAATTTAAAAACAAGCATTACAAAATTTAAAAAAAAAAAACCTAGTTTAAAGATCAAGTAAATGGTTGCTAAGTAGATCCAAACTTATTTACATGACCTTTTCTAGCTACATCAAGTAGCTAGAACTGGGAAAAAAAAAAAAGAAAATATATGGCCAATTAACTTAGGTTTGGGGGTTGATAAAACAAAGCTCCAAAAATTAAAAAAGGCAAGAGAATGTAAGGTGCTGCTGTAGACATGATCATGGGGTTCACACAAATAGTAAGCTAATAACGTCAAGAAATAGCTAAGCAACTGAAAAAAAAAAAGGCTGAGAAATTACAAGTCACAATAAAGAAAAAGAACAGATTCAAAATGTGTGACATGGCTGAGGATTATGACCATGAGAAGAAACTCTCCATGACCCCTGAAATGGAACGGTTCCAAGTGATGACAACGTCTAAAGCCACAAGTGATGGTGCGTGCGGAGGTGCCTAGCATGCTGATTCTCCAGCCCTGGTCAACTAATGCTGCTTCACTAACTTGTTTCAGCCACTGGCTCATAAGCACACCCTCCTCCCAAGCTTGTTTCAGAAGGAATTTGTATTTTTTAAAAAGGTCCCAGGAATGGACCCACTGGTTGAAGATGTAGTGACTCTGATTAATCACTAGGGTGAAAATGATGGATGCTGGACAGGACAAGGAAGCATTATGAGAGTTATTAATATGATACGAGATTGGGCAGAAAGGGAACCTCTGAGTCAAATGAGGAAAAATCTGAGAGGTAAGTAGAAGAAAAGGATAAGAAGAAAAAAA
>PVIY010055134.1:0-13878 GCA_004026745.1 Myrmecophaga tridactyla | reverse complement strand
CCCAAACCCTACGGAGGGGCCCTGGGAGCCCTGGGATTCCAAGGTGAACAGGGCAGGGAGGAAGGGGACAGGATGGGCATGTGGGCTAGAAAAGGGGAGGCCTGGCCGGGGGTGGGAGACTGGGGGGACCCCATCCCTTCTCCGTCCAGCACTGATGTTCAGTGCCTGGACCAAGACTGGTGGGGCCTCCCCAAGTCCCTTACCCTGCTGCCCACGCCCCCCTGCAGTGGGTCTGTGAGGAAGAGAAGGGCTGAGAAGGGAAGATTCCGAGGTGCTGGGAAAGAGAGTGGGAATGAATGAGAGAGCAGGAGCCTTAGAGGCAGGGAAATTGTGTGTGGGGGGGGAGTGGCCAGGGAGACCCTAGGAGCAGGCAGGGAGGATTGAGGCCATCACCTTGCTCAAAGGTGTGGACATGCCTCTGGGCAGTGCGGGGAGCAGATGGTGACCTCCTCGAAATGCCCAGAAAATTCCTAAAGAAGCTGCAGCTCTGCCCCTGCTGCTCCTCAGGCCCATGGCGTCCATTCATCCTGCCTTCTTCTCACTACACAGAGGAGGGGCAGAGGCGGGACCACACTGGCCCTTTCCGGGGTGCCTGGCTCCCCATCTGGCTCCCATCCCTTGTGGCTCTATCATGGTGCTTTTAAAACAAGGATGAGCGTGAGAGACCTGGGTTGTGCCCCTGCCCATCCCTGCCCTATCCGTCCGCTCGCTGCCACCAGGTGGCGGTAACGCGCCACATCTGGGACCCCAAGGCTCTGCTACCAGACAGAGGCACCTTTCCGGTCACAAGTTGATAACTGAACAAAACAAGGCTCACTAATGAGACCCTCCCCTGGAAGAGCAGGACACTGGGTTCGAGTCTCAGCTCAGCCACTGGCTAACATTGTGGATGAGTAAGATTCTCCCTCTCTGAGCCTCAGTTCTCTCATTTGAGGCCCTTTCTGCCTGCAGTCTGCCAGGCCTCCTGGAGTCCCATCTCCCTTGACGGGGGCAGCTCGGAGCCACTGGCTAACAGGTGGCCCAGACACGGCAGATTCGGAATCTAGAGACCTTGCCCAGGCCTGGCCCTTCCCCAACCTGCCCCGTGTTCTCAGACACGTTCCTCTACCTTCTCTGAACCTGCTTCCTGACATGTGTGCGACGGAACTGGTCCGAGGCTGGCCTGGGGTTGTGGCCTGGCTCCTTGTGGTTTGGGGGGGCGGGGGGCCTCTGTCCCCGCTGTGATGCCACGTGCGTGAGAACAGCTTGGCAGGTGGACAGCAGCTCAAACGGCAACCAAGGGGGCCCCGACTGACTGTTGCATATGCTCCCCCCACACACAGGTGGGGCCTGCCTGGGGAAATCCTGTGGCCGGAAGAGAAAGTGAGCTTCCTGGGACCCCTAAATTGCGACCTCATCAACGTTGGTGCTACTGCTTGGTGGAGAATGTAACCCCTTCGTGACCCACCCCCCATATCCCCTCCTAAGTCGCCGCCCCGGGAGGGGCCGGGGCAGGCCGGGCGGCCTTGGAAATCCACAGGGCAAGGAAACGGGAGAAGGGTGGCCGGGAGGACCCCCCACTTCAGAGGCCAGGGGTGGGTAGGCTCAGCCCCCCACCCCCACCCCTTTCCACCCAGGAGCTCCCCCTCCACACAATCTCCATCTCCAGGGGAATTTGGTGCTATGTGCTGGTGCTCTCGCTTTCCAGGCAGGGGGAGGGAGGAGGGAAGGGCAGCCCCTTGGGGAACCCCCTCCCCAGGGCTCCTCTGAAGATGCTGCAGACACTTCCTGGGCAGTCCCACCGCCCGGTGCCCACCAGGGCCCACCCCTGGCTGCGGTCCAGTTGATAACTCAAGCATCTTAAGCCTCGAGCTGGATTCGGTCACACCCTCCCTTGCTCCCCGTCGGCCCCCTCTCCCCCAACAATTGCCGTCCCCCTCATGTGGGGTGCCTTGGGGCAGGGAGATCCCCGTTGGGAATTTGCCCCCTTGCTCTTGTGGAATCCGTCCGCCCAACAGTCCAACCGCCTGTCCCCGTCCCCAGTTTACCGGCTGGCGCCACTAGCCAGCCGGACGCCCCCACCGTCAACACAGTGAACTTGTCATGGCAGCCCGCACCCCTCCCCTCCCCTATCGCACCCCCCACCCACCCCCTGCAAAGGGGCCCCACGGAGTCGAGGGTGTGAGGGGCTGTGCTGGCCGGGGCGGCAGGACTCTCCTCCCAGCCTCGGATCCCCCACACGCAGTACTGTATCCCCCGAACCCCCCTCAAGCCACTGTACTTCGGAACATTGCCCAGCCCGCCCTGCCCATCTCTTTGTGTCTCGCTGTGATAGATCAATAAATATTTTATTTTTTGTCCTGGATATTTGGGGATTGTTTTTGACTGTCGATGTTCTCTTTGGGTTTTATCTTTGTGGATCATTGAAAAAAAATTTTTTTTTTCTGATCTGGGGAGCTGTATCCCCAATAGAAAGTTCATTTTAATCACTTTCGTATAACTCTGGATGAAACACTTTTTTTTTTTAAATAAGAAAAGAGAATTAACTGCTCTGAAAAAGAATAATAAATGAAAACCTTTTAAAGGAACTGTGTCCCGGCCTCCTCTGTGCTCCTCCAGGCATCTTCGGCTGGGGGTGGGGGGGGAGCCCCGGGAGCAGGGCTGGGCTGTGGGGAGCCTTCCCACACGCGGTGGGTCTGCAAGGAGCTGGCCCACGAGGGCTCCTGCCATCCTGGTCCTTCCTCACTTCCGCGTCCTGAAACAATAAAAGCCCTGGGGGAGGGGAAGCAGGTACCCGGGCCAGCCGCACAGCTGCACCCAGGCTCGGCCCGGAACGGGTCTCCTCCACGGAGGTGGGCTTGCCCACCCACCCCCTGCACCTGGTCTCTGGACACAGAAGATGCAGCCAGAGCAGGGTAGGAAATGAAAGGGACCCCACACACATCCCCACACCAACCCCTTGGCCTTAATGAAGAGCCACGTAGAGGGGAGGTTGGCCCAACCCTTGGGGAGCAAGAGAGACCACCCAGGAAACCTAAAAAGATGGGCCCCAGTGAGATGCTTATGGGCCCCACTGAAACATTTCCAGTAAGGAAGACCCCCTCTCACACTGGGCCTGGTATAAGCAACTGCTTCATTCACTGCAAAATCCGCAAAGGACATCCTGCAGGCAGTGCAGGGATATTCAATAACACCTGAGATGCAGGCAAGGGAGCCCACCCCCACCTCCACAGCCACCCCCATCCCTACTGGATGAAAAATCCATGAGCTACAGGGACGTGTCCGCCTGGAGCCCACCTACCCACTTCCAGGCCATACTCTCAGCCACGGACCTGGAATTCCCTCCCCACACTGCTGAGCCTGCTTCCAGGGCCCTTGTGGCCTCATGTCCGCATGCACCTTCCTGACAGCAGGCCCTGCCACCCATGTGTGCACCCCAGAGGCGGGGGGGGGGGGGTAATGGGGCGGCTCTTTGTCGAACGGGCAGATGAGATAACACGCGCAGACTGGAGTTCCTGTGCATTTGCACACCAGGGCAAGGCCAGAAGGGGCTGGGACTGGAAAGAGAAGGGGGAAGGGGGTGATGGCCAGGGAGCACTTCTCAGAGGACAAAAAGCAGCTTACCAGGTAAAGAATAGAGGAAGGAGGAGGGTAGGGTCTTTGAAGCAAGGGCAGTAGCAGGTAGGAAGGCCCAGAGGGCAGGACAGCCAGAGGTATTGGGTGAGAGGGAGCCAAGCTTAGCAAGCATGGAGAATTTGATCAGAAGCAGTGAGGTGGGGGGCTCAGGGAGACCCAGGACAGGACCACTGCAACAGTCCAGGGAGGGGTGTCCCAAGAGTGGTGGCCAAGGAGATTCATTCATTCATTCATTCATTCAACACTTCATTCATTTCTCCCTGGCCTCCAGAAGTTGGCAAGACCCAGCATCCAGCTCTGGGCCTAGCTGTCTCAGTTTCCCGTCCATGACTTTAAATCCCACCTGTTCATTGGCTACTTCCAAATTGACACCTCCAGCAGGGACCGCTCCCCTAAAGGCCAAACATTCCCATTCAACAGCGAATTCTTAACTTCTACCCGGGAAATTAAATGGTCGGCTCACTCTCTGCCTCCAGATCTTGCCCCAAATATCACCTTCTCAGAGGGTCTTTCCCTTTCTAAAATTGAGAACTGCACCCTCCTTCCCTGCTCCGGCTTTCTTTCATCTGTGCCTGTCTTCTCTTCCTCCAGTGCACCTGTCTTCATTTGCCAGGTTTCTACAAAAAATACCACAGACCAGCAGGTTTAAACAGTAGAACTTTAGTGCCTCAGTCTGGAGGCTGGAAATCCAAAATCAAGGTTCTGGCAGGCCATGTTTTCTCCGCAGGCTGGAGCATCTCGTGGTGGCTTGGTCTCTACCTGTCACATGGCCGCCAATCTGTTTGTCTGCCTCCTCCTGACCATGTCCAGTCTCCTCTGACCATAAGAAGGAGCCATACTGGACTCAGCCCATCCAGATTCCGTTCGGCCTCACCTTTAATAAAACCTTCAAAGACCCTATTTAAGCTTTCGCAATGTGACTGTGTGATTGTGAAAACCTGTGTCTGATGATCCTTTCATCTACGGTATGGTCAGATGAGTAAACTATATGGATACAAAAAAACACAAATAATAGAACAAATGTTTAAAAAAAATTTTTAAAGACCCTATCTACAAATGCGTTCATAGCATCAGGACCACAACATGTCCTGGTGGGGTGCATGATTCAACCCATAACAGCTCCTGTCACCATGGAAGAGGGTATATTCCCCACCTTTGCTTATTGTCTGACACCCCCACCCCCCAGCATGTAAACTCCCTGAGGATGGGCTTTCATTAGCCATGTACTCTCACAGACAGACGCAATGGGCCCCCAAAGACATCAGCTCCTAATCCCTGGAACCTGTGCATGGGACCTTATTTGGAAAAAGGATCTTTGCCAATGTGATTCAATTAAGGACCCTGAGATAAGGAGATCATCCTGGATTATCTGGATGACCCTAAACATCGTCCTAAGTGAGGTTTGTAAGAAAAGCAGAGGGAAAGGCCATGTGACAATAGAGGCAGAGATGGGGTAACACAGCCGCAAGCCAAGGACTGCGGGCAGGTCCCCAGAAGCTGGAAGACACAAGGAAGGGACTTTCCTCTAGAGCCTCCAGAGGGTACGGGGACACCTGGATTTTGACCCAGTGATACTGCTTTTGGACTTTAGGTCTCCAAAACGCAGAAAGAATACATTTCAGTCGCTTTTAGCCACCAAGTTTGTAGCGAATTGTGACAGCAGCCACTGGAAAGCAATCCACTGGATAAACAATTAAATGGAACACTAGGTCAATTGGCAAAATGAAGAGATAAGGCCAGCGAAAGAGATATTTTTTGTCACTAACTGAAAACACCCTGGGAAAGTCAGAACGGCGGAGAGCCCCACCCACCGCGGTTAACCAAAATGAGCAAGGAGAGGGGAACGCAGCAGCCCGGGGCCAGGTCCACGGGGCCTAGGCGCAGGTAAGGACTTTGATTTGGAAGCAAGGGAATGTCCCTCTTTGACCCACGTGGGCACGGGCTGGTTCTGAAGGGTAAGGGGGTGGGGAGGGGGGAGGGAGGACTTGAGAGGCTGCTGCACTCCACTCCCGGCCACGAGAGGCAGGGGGGTGTCATTCTAGGTACATTTGGAACCTAGAGCCGAGGGGATTTGCAGACGGGTCAGATGCGCACGGAGGAACCCGAAGCCCCCCTCCCGCCTCCGAGCTCCTCCAGCCCCCTCGATTTCCGCCCCGGCGCACGCAGCCCTCCGAAGCCGCGGTCCTCGCCCAGCACAGAGTTGCCGGTAGGGGAAAGATGAATGAAAGAACGCCAGGAGGGGTGGGAGAGGGCGGGGGCCGCCGAGAGCGGGGCGGGGCCGCCGCCCGGTCGGGGGCGGGGGCGGGGGGCGCGGGGCGGGGCCGCGCAGGGCCGTTCCCGCCGCTCGCCCGCCGCCCCGCCCCCGCCCCTCCCCCCATGCCGCAGCCCGCTGGCCCCGCCCCGCCCGCCCTCCGCTGCCTCCCCGGCCGCCGCGGCGCACAGCCCGGCCCCGAGCCGGTGTCCCAGCTGCGGCGGCGGCGGCGGCGGCGGCGGCGGCGCGAGCCCCGAGCCCACCCCGGCCCGCGCCCTCCCCGTCCCCGGGCCGGCGGCGGCTGCGGGCGAGCTCGCTGGGCCCGGGCCGCCCCCCCCACCCCGCCGCAGCCCCGCCCCCCGCCGAGTGCATGAGGTTGACGCTACTTTGTTGCACCTGGAGGGAAGAACGTATGGGAGAGGAAGGTGCGTGGGGCCGGGCGGGGCGCCGACTGGGGGCCGGGCGGGCTGGGGGGCGCCGCCGCCGCCGGGGTGGGGAGGAGGGCACTGGGGGGGGGGGCTGGAGCGGGGGGGTTGGGGTGGGTGGACCGGGCCTGCAGCCAGGCCGCGCCCCTGCCTCCTCCGGGATGCGCTCGCGCTTCCGAGCCTAGGAGGCCCCTCCCTGGCCCCCGGAGCCGCCGTCCTCGGCCCTGGGTGGGCTGCTCTCCCGGGGGCGGAGGGTCGGTCCCTCCTCCTTTTCATCCTCGCCTTCCCTCCTCCGCCGACTGACCACCACCCCGGAGAAGTCCCAGACACAGCTCGCCCAGCCCCGGTCTCTGTCCCCGGGCTCTGTCCACCCGGGGCTAATCTTGCCCCCACCCCACAGTTATCAGGTCTCTGACCAGGCCTGGGAAGAAAGAGTGGCTGGGGAAGCCGCAGCTCCGGGTCCGACTCGACACCCGACACCCGGCGCCTACCGGCCTCTGTGACCTTGAGGCAGGCACCCCCGCCCAGGACCTCAGCTTCCCCCCCCCCCATACAGATGGGGATGGGATAGGTGGCCCCGAGGACGGGTGGTTGGGGGCCGGATAGACGGAATGGAGACGTGCGGTCCTGGGAATCGCAGGCAACCTGCAGACCCTTGCCAAGGCCCCACATCCCCCACCCCACCCCATCTCCCTGCACCAAACCCCATACCTGCAATTGGTCTTGGCGGGGAGGAGCACTCTCATCCTAGCTTACCCTTCAGCCCCTTCCCCCAAGAGGGGGGCCCAAGGTCAGGGGCTGTACTACAACTAGGGTTTGAAGACCCCTGAGACTCTTCCAACCCCTGGGACTCCCCCAACCCAGGGCAATGTCTGGGGTCTCCTTCCCTGCATTTCCTGAGCTGAGCGGTCACATAGGCCAGCCAGGTCCAGACTGTGGCCAGCCCCTCCACCCCTGCCCTCCCCTGGGGCTCCCAGCCTTCCAATCTAGCCAGCGAAGGGCTACTTGAGGCCAGGGCCCACCTCACCGTCACCCCTGCCTTGGGTCTCTGGGTCCTCATAGAAGGGCAAGCAGTGGCCTTGGAGCCTGGTTGTGCACCTGGGGCGAGCCTTGCCCCTCTCCGGGGCTCAGTCTCTCCATCTATCCTGTGGGGCAGGGCAGGTCTGGGGAATCCTGCAGGGCCCATCCAGCTAGGCCCCAGAGATGACTAAGCAGACCTCGTGGCTGGCCTCTCAGGAGCAGGTGTCTAGGAGTGTCCAGCTCTGTGGCCCCAGCCCCTGGTTATGCCAGGGCATAGCTAAGACTAAGCTGGAGCCAACACCACAGGGCTTCCTGCCTCTCCCAGAAAGCTTCACCCCAAAATGTTCCACCTCAGCCTTGTCCAGTCCCTGCCCCTCCTGGGCAGTGAGGGCCCAGAGAAGAAAAAAGGTCACCTGCTTCCTGATTTCTAAATCCCGTTGCTTTCTTTCTCGCCTGCCAGATCCTGAGTTGAAGAATGCCGTTGCTGGGCTCTGATTTGCTTTCTCGGTTTACAGATAGGGAAACTGAGGCCCAGAGAGGCTCAGTTAGACTGAGCCCATGTTTCAGCAAGACTCTGAGACCAATGTCCTTTTTCCTCCTTCTGCTCGGCATAGTGACTGCTCAGCCTGCCTGCTCGTGTGTGTGCAAGCATCGGTGTGGGCACACCTGGGCCTGGCAGGGCAGGCTGGCTCTGCACACACCATGCCTCCTGAGAATGGTTCATGACTCCCTTTGTGTCCTTGCAGGAAGTGAGTTGCCCGTGTGTGCGAGCTGTGGCCAGAGGATCTATGATGGCCAGTACCTCCAGGCCCTGAACGCTGACTGGCACGCAGATTGCTTCAGGTATGGTGGGGCCAGCAGGGGTTGGGGGTACCCAGGACCAACACTGCCCTCAACAAGGCCTGCCACGGACTTTGTTGGGAGACCTGGGTGTTTCTCCTGCCACTCTCTGACTATGACTTCCAGCGGGTCCTGGGCCTCAGTTTCCCCATCTGTAAAATTTGGCATTTTGACTACAAGAGTCCCCAGAGTCCTTTCTGTTTGTCATTTTAGACCTCTGTTTCAGCTAATATTACCCAGGCCTGTTGGCATCTAGACAGGGGCAGGACAGTACACTAGTGCCTTCCTCATGCTTATGCCCCAGGGTGGGAGACAAACTAGGCCTTGGGGGAAGCTCGGCATCTGTCACTGGGCTCCAGGCTCATTGTGAAGAGGCCTAGCCCAGTAGGATCAATCCCTTCCCTCCGGTGTAGGAGAGGAGTGGGGTCAGGCCTGTGGCCGAGGACAAAGTAGAGGTCATGGGAACCCAAAATTTGCCCATTCGACCCAGCAGGACCATCTGGAGTAACCAGGTGCAGGAGGTGATTGCCTTTGAGTTGGCTCTAGGGCCAGAGCAGGGATCTCAGGGGAAGTGAGGTTTTCCAGATGGAGAAGGGCAGTGGGAAGGCATTGCAGACAGAGGCCTCAGCAAGGGCAGGGCCTGGGACTGTGGCATGGCCTGGCACAGTGAACAGCTGAATTCAGGCAGGAAAGGGCGTTCGAGGTGGGAAAGTGCAGCTGGCAGGCACTGGCTACCAGCCCAAGGAATTGGGTTTTAGGCTGTGGAGGTCTCTAACAAGGATGTGTTTTTCTATTTTAATAATAATTTCTAAGTTTGTGTTTTTTTAAGCATCCAGTCGAGGCCAGGCACTCTTCTAACCACTACACATAGTTAGAGATCTTATTGACTCCATTTTGCCAGAGAGAAATCTGAGACACAGAGAGGTTAATTCTCTTGATCAAAGTCACACAGCCAATGAATGAAATGAACATACAGCACCCGTACTGGCTGAAAGGGTCAGGAGAGAGGCAGGCAGTGTGCCCTGGGGGTCCTCGACCAGGTGCTCCAGCAGGGAGGCCTTTGGGAAGGTTGGGGGGCTCTCGACAGGCAAAGGAAACATTTGCACAAAGGCAGGGGCAGTGCCGGAGATGGAGGGAACAGGAACAGCCCATTTGGTTGGAATAGAGAGTGAGTCCAGGGAAGCCACAGAGAGGCAAAGTTGGGTCAATTTGTGAAGAGCTTGGAATGCCAAGGAGAGGACCTTTTCCTGAGGGCGGCAGAGGGTCTCAGGGATGTGGGCGGACGTGCCATTTAGTGCTGTCATCCTGGTGGGCAGGTGGTATTTACTTAGTGGGGAAGGGGATGTCACAATATCTCGTAAGGCCTGCCTGAGGGCAGTGACTAAGGGTAGGGACAGTACTTGGGAAGTATTAGTCATCCTAGCCACCATTTATGGAGCACTCTTTACCTTCATTTCATTTAACCTTCCCCATAACCATATGAGGTACCTTTATTTGTCCAGTTTGCACACAAGAAATGGAAGCTTAGAAAAATTAACTCACTTCCCAAAGATTGCTCAGCTAGAACTGTATTCAAACTCACATCTCTGACTCCAAATCACTGCAGATTTGAAGAGGGGACAGAGAGGGAACTGATGAATGGCAGGGGTGGGATCTCCAGGGATCCTGAGGTTTCCTTATCTGGGTGCTGGGGATGGTGGGAGTCCAGGTGTCCCCTGTGGAGCTGGGGGTCAGGTTGGCGATGCGTTGGAGCCATCTATTCAGTTGGAGGTGCCCTGAGCCAGCCAGGCTGGTGCTGCTCCTGCCTGGAGCTGGCCGTGGGGATCTGAGTCCAGTTGGAGGTGGGGAGGCCAGAGAGAATGGCCCACTCGGCTGGTGCTGGGACGGTGGATGGGATTTGAGATGAGACCAAGAGAAAGCAAAGGAAGAACTTTGGGGCCCCTGGGCCTCTGTTTAGGGAAGGAGATAGAGCCTTGGGAGACATCGGGGAGGGCCAGAAGTGTGGCCACTGTGCAGGGGGAGGGGGGAGCAGGGAGGCAGGGTGTGGACCCAGCTTTGGAGAGGCCGTCCCTCTGCATCAACCACAGGCGTGGAGGTAGAGAGAAGGCACACTGGAGGTGTCCCTGGTGTGGGAGGGGGCCTGGGGAAGGTTCCCACGAGGAGGAAGGGCCCACACATCTTATCACAGGTCCCATTGATAAGAACCACAGCTCCTGTCCCTGAGGTGGCACGTCATGACTAATACAGGTGTTCCTGGCTCTGAGAGTGTGGTGAGGCCGATAGCATCCTCACCTGCCACGACCACAGAACACAGCTCACAGAGGGGTCACTGCTGGCCTGGGCCATGTGGCTAACAGGTGGCAGGAGAGAATCCAAGACCGCAGTCCAGCCAGCTCGGTGGGTGCCTGAGGCTCTGGGCTCTGCTCACTTCCCCTCTGGAAACATCTCAGTGCCACAAGGTGGGGCTGCCACCGACCCCCAGGCTCAGTGGCCTTGGGCCCAGCCCTCACTGGAATGACACTGAGACCTTTGTTCCAGGGACCCCACCCTCCCTGGGCCCCTAACCCCTGAACATGCTCAGCCGGGGAAGGATGTGGCTGCAGCCTCCAGCTGGGCTCCTTTACCCTTGGGTGGGGGACACCCAGTGACGGCTGCACCTTCCCCTGGAACATCTGTCTGCTGCCCTCCCTCCCGACAGAATCTCCTTAGGCCTCTGAGTCAGGCAGTTATCACAGATGGTTAAGGGGTACCATCTTGGCACCTCACAACAACCCTGTGAGGTATGTGCTGTTTATCTGAGCCATGGTACAGGTGAGGAAACTGAGGCACGGGGTTCAACTTGCCCAAAGTCTCACAGCTAGTAAAGAGTAGACTCAGAATGCAAACCCAGGCAGCCTGGCTTCAGAGCCCACCCTAACACGGCCCGATCCTGCCCCTCCAAGACGGGCAGGGTCTCTGCCTTCAGGGAACTTGTGTCCTAGCTGGAGAGACAGGCAGTAAACCAGTAAATGTCACATCGGGCACTGGGGAGATAGCAGAGTGCCTTGGGCACTGGGGAGGAGCTCTCCAGGAGGGGATTGCATGTCCAAAGGCACTGGGAGCTGGCTTGGGTTCCCTGGGTAGGGTAGGGAAGCCGGTGTGGGTGGGGCAGTCAGCAGGGCTGGGTGGATGTTTGGGGTTGTACTGTCTTTGGATCTCACAGTCTGAGCCTCAGATGTCCTACAGGACATTCCATTCTGCTGGGAGAGGCAGCTTGGGCACTGGTGCTGTGACAGCTGGCCCAGGACATAGTAGGAGCGCCGAGCAGGGAGGACAGTTTTGTCTGGAGATGATTGTCCAAACCCCTGCACATGCAGTGGGAGGGTTGCTGCAGGTCCAAGAGCTGCTTCTGACATTGGCATTGGGGAAAATGGGCCCTTGTCATCCCAAGGTCCACCCCTTTCCCTGTCCTGATCGTCCCACCCCTGTGAACCCCACCTCCCAGAAGGCTAAGGCTAGACCCAGAGGGCTCCAGGTTCCCTGGCCCCACTGCTCCCCCATGCAGCTCCCTCCCAGAAGCCTGCAGTGCACGAGCCCTGGAGCTGCCATGGCTCTGGTTACTGCTCCCTGGAGGCTGGGTGGGCTGGTCCCCAGGGAGAACAAGCTTGCAGCCACAGAGGTGTTCACACCCTGCACTAGGATGCAGGCACGGGAGGCGAGCTGTCCATGGAAAGTCAACTTCTGTTCCCTTGGGGGCAGCACCGGAAAAAGCAGCTGCTTTTAAGCTTTTCCATGTCCTCAGAGAGGCCTGAGCCCACAGTGCCTTTGTCAGAGCAGAGGCGCAGGAGCAAGGAGGGGTGCCTTTCTCTGTGCAGGCCTGATGGCAGAGTGCTGGCCACAGCCTCCCCGTCTGGGTCCCTCCCCTCCATGCCTGCTTCCTCTTGCTGGCTCAGACCCAATCCCACCCACATTGGTGCATCCTCCTTCCTGGCTGTGTGGCCACACCCTCTGAAGCCTCCAATCCGTGGTGCCTGGAGTGGGAGGGGTGACGGCTAGTAAGGCCCACCCTTGCATTCCCCTTAGGCCTCCAGAGCCCCTGCAGTACCTGCCGAGGATGCTGGCCTCTGCCCTGAGAAGGAGCCACTTCTGCAGAGGGGCCAAGTAAGTGGAGAGCCTCCCCTCCCACCTGTCCTGGGCCTCAAGCAGTGCCTTGGTGTGGAGACTGTGGCCAGGGCCAGGGCCAGCTGTGGGGCAGACGCACCTGGGTTCAGGCTCCAGGACAGGAGAACTGCAAGTCCTTGGTCGCTCCCTGGGTAGAAAGGTGGAAGTTGGGGGACACCGCCGCCGAAGCTTCTAGCCTTCCTGGTACAGTCTTCCAGTGTAGCTGGTCCTCCAGCAGCATTGCTTTCATTCATCCTTGTTGACCAGGGGTGTGGCCCTGGGAGGGATGGACCCTACATCTGTCACTGCTTGGGCTGCTGCTGCCTCTCACCCCAGGAGGTCTCTTCCCTGCACAGCTTGCCTTCCGTGCCCTCCTCCCCTCCAGCCCAAGCCTGGCTTTGTCATCTGGGTTCAGGGAGGTGGGACCCTGTGGTGGGGCAGTAAGACTCCACCAGGAGTTTATTTCTGGCCGGCCTTGGGCCATCCGTACCATCCTCAGTACTGGGCACTCCTCCCTTGACTTCTTTGCTGGGACAGGTGGCATGGGCAGGCACCCCTAAGATCCAGGCATGTCCCATCCCTAATGCCCCTCTGGCTCCTGGCTGGATGTGGGCCTAAGGGGGTGAGAGGATAGGAGGTCAGGGGCCCTGGGTGCCCTCCATCAGCAGAGGTCCACCATTGCCTGCGATTGCTGGCCCTTAGTGAGCAGGGGGCTAAGCATTGGTCCCCATGGAGACAGGGGCAGGTCCAAGGATGCTGGGAGGTGGAAGAAAATATTCCAGGTGGAGGGAACAGCGCTGGCATGTTTTCTTCTGGGACAAGCTTTTGTGGGTGCCTGAGCTGGGACATATCGAAGCTCCTGCCCCCAGGGAGTCACATGCTAATGAGAAGTGGGCTGATAGGCCGCATTGCGTGGGGGTGGGGGCAGTGTTCACCCACTCCGATGTGGCCTTGAGCAGGCTTCAAGGAAGTGGTGACCACAGAGCCCTTGGTGACACATCGCTGGGTTTTCCAGGGCTGCTGAGCCCCCGAAAGACCGAGAAACAATGATTAATATTTGCTAGTGAGTGAAGGAGGAGGCGTTTCCAGGCAGGAGAAGAGCATTCACACTGGGCCTGATGAAAAGGACGCCCAGGAGGGAGACAACTGCTGGGCTTCTGGGCCCCGGGCCCCCGGCCTCCGGCGGGGCCCTGCTTCCTGCAGCCCGGCGGCCGCGGGTGCGTCCTGTGCGAGGGCTTGAAGGGAGGCGCGGGCTGAGCAGCCCCGGGCGCGGGGTCGCGCGGCGCCCCCAGGGGTTAGGTTAGAGCCCTGCGGGGAAGTGCGCTAGGGACCTCTCCCCAAAGCCTGGACGAAGAGGGGGCGGGGCTGACTGAGGACCCACCCCCTGGCCCGGCGCCCCGCCCCCCGCCCCCGCCCTCCGCGCGCCCGGAGCTGCAGTTTGGGCCGGACCGCGGCGGGCGGTGACGTCACGGCTCCGGGCCCCGCGCCGCTTCCGCCGCCGCCTCGCGCATCCCGGGGCGGTCTCGGGAGGTCGCCGGGCCCTGCCCCCCACCCCTCCCTCCCACACGGGGAGCTCACTTCCCTCCC
>PVIY010055133.1:0-13878 GCA_004026745.1 Myrmecophaga tridactyla | reverse complement strand
ATTGTTCCATATTTGAAAAAATAAATTAAAAAATTATAAACGTGTGTTGTAACCCTGTGAAATGAGACAAACAGACACACAAGACAGACAAGATGACTGCAGCCCCGAAGAGCTTCAGCTGCTTTATTTTATATCCTTTCTCACAGCTCTTTCATTGACCAAGCCTGCTTTTCAGTATATTACTCCCTACATACAAGAGACAGCTAAAAAGACCTTGGGGCTTAAGGAAAAACATTCTCTCCCTCTCAGACTGTCCTCCAAGTAAGCAGATAACAGTCTCCACAGTTTACTGCCAAGGCCACTCTAAAGCCAGTCACTCTCAATAAATTCCACAGGTTTTCTATTAACCCTTGGCTCCTACATTTCCCCCCTTTTTATTTTATAAGTTGAGGTGACTGTGCCTGTCTTAGGTTGCCCTTAAGCTCGGAAGGAAGGGTCTTACCCGTCACTGGCTACCAGTCAAGCACTCTGACTTTGATTCTGGAGGGGAGCCAAGAGTTTTGCAAGAATCATACTGTTAGCATGGCTTTGCTCAGTGACTGTGCCTGTCTTAGGTTGCCCTTAAGCTCTGAAGGAAGGGTCTTACCCGTCATTGGCCACCAGTCAAGAGCTATAGTTTATTTAGGGGAGGAGGTCAAAACCTTTACAAACAATACATCGAGAGCTTGTGTTTGTTTATGATTAGAAGATATGACAGATAGCAAACGGTGCTTTAGGACACTAAAGAGGAAAAGAAATAGTAAGAAAAGTAAAATTCCTATTCCCAATGTTGTCAAAAAATGAGAATATTTCCATCAATAAACAGAATTAAGATTTTTTAGCTCTTGGGTAAGTGATTGTATAACATCATCTCCATCAGTTATATGTCAATTACTTTGAGATATTTTTAATACCCACTTTTGTAATTTTAAAATATCAAGACTTAAACTATCTGAATGCCCACAAAGATGCCTTTTTACCTTTTCCCATTCTATTTCAGAATGATTATATCTTAAAGGGGTAATATAAAAATTGCTTTCATTCCAGTCACATTTTAAACTTCCTAAAAAATTTAAATTATACATTTGATCTCTAATATGAACCAATGCTGTCTCTATTATTAATTTGCTCATCAATGTGAGATAGACTATGCCACAGTTCACTGGCATTTTTATGCCACTCTCTAACATAATACTGTGTCTGTATAGTTTGATGCAACACAGTTCCAGCAACCGCAGCCACTGTGATAATTCCAATGATTCCAATGACAGCTGCAATAATGAGTCCAATTAGTCTCTTAGTCCTTTTCAGATATTCTTTTGCCAAATGGTTCAGGACTTGTGTTTCTGGAGAGTATTACCAGGATCTTGACATCTACACCAGCAGCATACCTCTTCTTTTCCTTGCTGCTAAAATAGTCTCATTTTCCTGCAACATGAATGCTTGGAGACAAGTGAATAGAAAACAATTCTCACAATTAAAAGTTTGATTTCTTATATGCATATGACTTTTAACAAATATATATGGATCTTTAGTACATATTTGCATATAATGTTTATGGCTGCTACTTAAAGAGAAATTAGTTATTAGAATTTGCTATAAAAATTGATCCCAGTCCTAGGAAAATTTTCCATAAATTTTTCTGATTAATGTTATATTTATCATCCCATGGATTTGGTACGAATCGTCCTTTATGTATTAAACTCTGATTTAGCTTGCCTGTCCATATAGTCTCAGTTATCTTCAAGTTAGAGATGGGAGGCCCCAGAGGGGCTGCATCTCTAACAATTTCATAGGAATTATTAATTTTGACAACTTCTCGATCCATATGACATAAATGTCATCCGTTTCAACTTTCTTTCCCATCTAAGAGGCAAGTATTATTTGATTCCATAGAGTTATGCATATGGGTCTTTCTAAAAATGAAAAAAGTTAAATTTGATACCATTTTTCTTTTTCTTTAAGTAGTTTTGGAAGTCTTGAATCTACTGGACCTGGGAATCCTAAACTTGTATTCAGATATTTTGGTAAAGTTGGATCTGCCCATGTTAGGGCTCACAGATAAACTCAATATGTATAAATACGTCCCTGTCCTTCAGCAATCAAAGTTATATGTCGTATAATATACATTACCCATTTAGTTATTTTCATCCGGGTTGACATGTCTGGGTTTTATTCTCTTCGAGGGAATCCAAACTGAAGTTCTGTCACCTGCAATGACAAGAGCAAATCCCTTACCCACACCTTTATCATGCCTGGTTTCCATAGATCATCCTTAGCCTCTTTCCAATAGATCAGCAACAGCTGCAGTTCTGTTTGAGTTATATCACTTTTCTTTTCCAAATTACTAAAATGTTGTTCTGCAGGAGTCTGTGATGAATTACCATAAATGCTTAAAAATTTTAAAGTAAACAGTGCTTTTGCTAATTGCTCTTTTGGTGTACTTGTTTTCACAACATCATCCTCCTGATCTCCCCCTTTTTGTTTTATGAGAATAGACTTTAGCGTTCTGTTTGTTCATTCAATAATTTATTGCCCAGAGGGATTTTTTAGAATTACTGATATGAATATTATGAAAAGTAGTATAAAATTTATGAAATTGCTTTTCTGTATAAGCAGGACTATTGTGCATTTTAATAGATTGAGGGCATCCCATAGTAGCAAAAGCATTAAATAAATGTGATCAAACATGACAGAAATGTTCTCCAGATTGTACGGTACCCCAGATGAAATGAGAAAAGGTGTTTATAATAATAGGTATATATTGCATTTTACCAAAACGTGAAATATGAGTAATATCTACTTGCCATAATTAATTTGCTTTTTGATTTTGAGGATCAACCCCTGATGCAAATGGGAGTGCATTTAAAGGTCCACATGTTGGACAAGTCCTAACAATGTTCTGAGCTTGCTGTTTAGATAAAGATGGAAATTTCTTTTACAACTTTTTCGTATTAATATGAGTCAATTTGTGAAATATCATGGGATCTTGAAATACTTCTACAAGAGTATTTGCTTGATGATTTTGTAATGATAAAGACCTTTAAGATTAGTATGAGCTCTTATATGCATGATAAAAAGAGGATTAGTTCGACTTTTGACTAATGTTTGTAAATGTAAAAACATTCTGGACAGTTCATTTCCTTTAAACAAAGAAGCTTTCTCAATGTGAGTAACTGTTTGGTAGACATACTTAAAATTAGAAACAATATTAAGAGATTGTGGAAAATTTTGCAATACCTGAATTACAGCTGCTAATTCAGTACGTTGGGCTGAGGTATAAGGTGTTTTCTAACTTTGTTTTCCCCTGGGGTGACATATGCAGCATGCTCATTATTGTTACTATTAGTAAAGACAGTAATATCTAGCAGGGAAGCCCGAACTATTTTAGGCAAAATCCATTGTGTTCTTTTTAGAAATTGTAAAAGTTTGTTTATATATTTATTTATTTAAAAAAAATTAACAAATGAACAAAAACATTTTTAACATATCATTATTCATTCTATATATATAATCAGTAATTCATAATATTATCACATAGATGCATATACATCATTATGATTAAGAAATTGCAAAAGTCTTGACATAGGCAAATGATTATTAATTTGTCCTTTAAAATTATTTTAAAATACTATTTGCCAAGAGGTATTGAGAATAAATGGACTTTGAACCTCTCTGTGAGATCACACACTACGCTTAGCATTGTGACCTCTTAATTGATAACATCTTTGGTGATCTTTGGCTATTAAAGAAATGATTTTTTGCAAATATGTATTTAAACATTTTTGTTAATTATTTGGTAAAAAAAATGTATTTTAAAATAGCATCTTGCCAAAGTAGGCTTGTGGGAGATTGCAAGGCAAAGAAAATAATAAAATTAACAGGTTTTTCTAAAGTTATCCAAACAAGTTGTCCCTTTTGAATGCGTTGTTCAATTAATTTTAATTCTTATTAAGCTACAGCTGTTAACTGCCTTTTGCTTAATAAATCAGAATCTCCTTGTAAAATATTAAACGAGTTTTGCAACATATAATTAGGAATTTTTAAAGTGACAAGTAGCAAAATTGAAAGCAGAGTGTTAATAGTGATGTGCACCCATAGTAAATGACCAGATTTTATAAAATGAATTCATTGGATTGATTGAAAAGGAATACAGGGATGAGGATTCTTTATAATTGGTTGCGTGTTTTTGCTAATTTTAAATTTATATTACATACAGTTTGTATGATTTTTGTTTTTATAATAGTGGTCGAATTCCAATTTGCTTACATGACCGGGCCCAGTTGGGTCCTCTGGGAACTGGCTAGGGACCAAGAGGAGCTTCCTGGGACCTAGATATCTTTATTAAAGTACACCTCTTTCTGGGACAATAGCCAGTCCTCCCAGCTAGAGTGCACATTTTAATTGTTTCTTTTCAAAGTCATGTGATAGCAACATCAGCTGCATGTAATAGCAACATCAGGTGAATAGAACAGACACCACAAGTATATTTTTTCCTTGCCTTCAGCCCTCAAATTTGATCTGCTCCTGACTTAAGTCATGGTTATTTGGGGATAAATTTAGTTTATACCTATGTAGTTTATATAAACACTGGATAAAGCATTAAAATATTTTGTCTTAAAGGAATTTAGATATTTATATGATTTGAATATTATTTAGTGAGTAATAGATTTATTTACAGCAATATTACTTAGATTAATAGATTAAGTCACCTGGTTTGGGGAAAGAAAAGAAACAATTTTTTGCCAGTATAATGAGACCCAGAAGAAAATCAGTATTTTTTATACAGATAATGACATGATAAAAGTTAACGTAAGTTATTTGGTAAAACACAGACTCTTTGCCTTTTACACTGATTACCTAGAAAAACTTTTTTTATATCTTTTCATTAGAACAGGCTGAGTCCAAGAAGACATTGTCATTTTAGACTCATTAAATCTTTCTTGATTTTGACTATAATTTCTATTTTTATAAACCCTCAGCAATTATTATATTAGTTCAGGCTTTGTCCTACATTGTTTTTATTTTGTAACAGTTATTCATTTTATCTTAAGATAAAACTATTCTCTTTTTCCTATTAATAAAAATACATCTTTTATATTGTTCATACTTAAGTCATTATTTTAAATATTTTACTACACATAATTACCATCAATATTATATTTGTTAGAATAATGTTAAATACTTAAAATCCTTTAGTTAATGCATATTTGAAACATCAATATATAGTCTTTAACAAGAATATTCAGTTTCAAAGTTCTGATAATATATTTCCTTTTCAAATATGAATAGGAGCTAAACTCATGGCCAGTTTCCAAATTGCTATTTGTCAAGAATCTAAGTTAACAAAAGGAGATGGGGCTGCCATTCCCATTCATTGTCACAAGATTTTATTTGTAGCATTGGTATAAATTTCAGTAGAATAATTATTTAGATTAAACCAAGGTAGCTTAACAGAACACTTTGAGTCAGAACTACAATCCTGAATTGCATACCCCTTAGGGGACCAATCTGTTACAATTCCATAGGAACCATTAATGAGTATTGACTCTTGTTCTGCATTGTTCCTATTGAATATTTTCTGCCTCAGGTGTATATGATTTTTTATATAAAGGCAGCTCATTAAGAACAAGCTCAGAGATTTTTTTTTGCTCTGCTAAAGGTATGGTAAAGAAGCAATCTTTTAAATCTATCGTAATAATAGGAAAAACTATGGCCTTGAGGTTGAAACCAACAACAATACATCTGTACTAAAGAAAAGAGCTTTAGAGACTCTGAAGTTTTTATTGAGACCTCTGTAGTTTTTGACAATATTTTCAACACACAAATATATTCCTTCATTTGCCTGCTATGATTTCCCATTACCCTGATGCTACAAGGAAATTAAAATTATTTTAAACTTTAAAAGACTTACAACAATGACCTAGGTCTGTTCCTGTGGTGAATCCTTAGCGTCTGGAGACACTTAATTACCTTGGATACTTTAACACGAAAGCAGAGTAGTCCCTTCTTCGAGTCCCTTCGCTGGTGATGCTCATGTAATGTTTTTACAACTTCCTTCCAATCTCTAAGATTAAGCTGCACTTTAGGTTGACAGTGGAACCAATAGCATTTTTGAGAAACATATTTGAAAAGTTTTTTAAGCAAAGCATCAGAAGCCTCAACATCAGTAGAATGCAATAAGCCTTTTAACAAATATAAATATTATCTTTCCATAGACAGTGAATTTCCTATTTTGAAATGAACAAGGAATATTTAAAAAAAAACAAATATCTGAAAGTCCCTCAATATTCAAAGAGGTGCTTACCCTTTCAGTCTCACAAATGAAAACCAAATATCCGAAAGTCCCTCAATATTCAAAGAGGTGCTTACCCTTTCAGTTTCACAAATGAAAACCAAATATCCGAAAGTCCCTCAATATTCAAAGAGGTGCTTACCCTTTCAGTTTCACAAATGAAAAACAAATATCCGAAAGCCCCTCAATATTCACAGAGGTGCTTACCCTTTCGGTTTCACACACAAAAAAAATCTGAAAATCCCTCAATATTCAAAGAGGTGCTACCCTTTCAGTTTCACAAAAAAAATATCTGAAAGTCCCTCAATATTCACAGAGGCGCTACCCTTTCAGTTTCACAAAAAAAAATCCAAAATTCTCTCAACATTCAAAGAGGTGCTTACCCTTTCGGTTTCACAGGTGAAGTTTCAGGTCCTTGGGTCCCTGTTCGGGTGCCACTTGTTGTAACCCTGTGAAATGAGACACACAGACACACAAGACAGACAAGACAACTGCAGCCCTGAAGAGCTTCAGCTGCTTTATTTTATATCCTTTCTCACAGCTCTTTCACTGACCAAGCCTACTTTTCAGTATATTACTCCCTATATACAAGAGATAGCTAAAAAGACCTTGGGGCTTAAGAAAAAACAAACATTCTCTCCCTCTCAGACTGTCCTCCAAGTAAGCAGATAACAGTCTCCACAGTTTACTGCCAAGGCCACTCTGAAGCCAGTCACTCCCAATAAATTCCGCAGGTTTTCTATTAACCCTTGGCTCCTACAAATGTGAAAATTAACAGGAATTCTAATATTGTAAAGAATGATGTTTACCCTGACATTTAGATGACAGTTTTATATATAACTGGTATTGAGTATTTAATAAACTGATTGAATTAGAGATATATGCTTATGTGTCCAGCATTTTAATATAAATATTTTATTTTAGATAATTTTGGTTTTACAGAAAAGTTGCAAATATATTATAGTTTTCCCATGTACTCCACACTCAGTCTCAACTAATATTACCTATTACTATCCCCTTACATTAATATAGCACATTTGTCACAACAAATTATCCAATGTTGATATATGAGTATTAACTAAATACCATATTTATTCAGATTCCCTTACTTTTTACTGGCCATAATTTTCCTATTCCAGAATCCCATCTAGGATGCCACATTACACATAACCATAATGTTACCTTAGAGCCCTGAAAACATTGACAGGTTCTCAGAATTTCCTTGTTTTTGATGACCTTGAAAGTACAAAGGATGAATGGACAAGCCTTTTGGACATTATTAAGGAACTGGTGTTTTCTCATAGTTTTGCCATGATTAGATTGGAGTTATGGATCTTGGGGAGGAAGACCAGAAAGAGACCATTTCATCACAATATATCAAGGATATATTTTATCAGCATCACTTGGCACTGTTGATGCTAACTTGAATCACTGGGTTAATATAGTGTCTGCCAGGTTTCTCCACTATAAAGCTACTTCACCCCACCTTACCATTTTTCATACTCTACTCCTTGATATGAAGTAACTATGTGCATCCCACATGATAAAGAGAAGAGTTATGTTCTACCTCCTATACCATTTGGTGTTGTTTTAGATGTTCTACATGGGAGATAAGTCTACTCTCCCCATTTTTTTTTTACTTTTTCTTGAATCACTTATTTTTATCAGTATGGACTCAGATATATTAATTTCATAATATGCATTAAAGTTCAATATTCTGACATTTATTTTGGTTTCTCGTGTTTTTCCAGCTTCAACCTTGAGACCTGTTTTGCTTGGCTTCTGTGTCTGTTTGCTATTGTCATTGGACCTGTGCATGTATGTGTTCTGTTCATTATTGATTCTGTTCTGTGTGTGTGTGTTTTGGCTTTTGTTTACAGTTCTTCCTTAGTTTCTGGCACTAAAATATGCCTCAGTTCATCTTTTGTATTCCTTGCACAGCCCTAGAAGTGTACAAATGATCCAGGATCCTGTGTCCTTTATTTGATGATAGTTAAGGAAACCATGATCTGTGCACTGGATGACCTTTATCTTTTATTCTAGTCAAGAAATATCTTTAATAACCAATTGAAAACTTTCACTGCAAAAACATAAGCTATCTATTATCCCTATCATATCCTATATGACACTACCATATCACTTTCTCTCTCTATCTCTGTCTATGTAAATAATTAATTAGTAGATACTGCAAACAGTCTTCCATTTATTTTTGCTGAAGCACTTTGACAAAAACTACTTTAGGAAAACTTCCTACAACACAGTATAATTAATGACAGTGGAGTGGTATAATATTATAGATGTTGAAAATCATTCCCAGTTAAATTCCTATCTAAATAAATGAGATAAATAGTTCTCCATGCCTTTGCCAGCACATCATGCTATAATATCCATTAAAATCATTTTCTTAATAGTTGAAAATAACCTAATTGAGATTTTTATTTCAATGTATTTAACTATTAATGAAATTGTGTATATTTTCATAAGGTTAATTCTTTTGATAAGGAGCAGGAACTTGTAAAATTAGTTCTTTTGCCTATTATTTTTTGTGTTATTTGTGTTGTCATATTTTTAATAGCAACTGATTAAATCTATTTACATTTGAAGAAATTATGCTTCACTGTTGTGAATATATCTTACATTCTGACATTTATTTTGCTTTTGAATATGCCATTGTTTGATAATGTACAGAATACAGTACATAAATGAGCACATAAAAGGGTTATTGTATATAGAACTATTTCCCAGTGTCTGGCATATAGCTAGAGAGAAACTAAATATAAACACAGTTTTTTTTTATGTTCTTCTCTTTCTTAATATTTATAGATGACAAAAATGCTATTGAAAAGCTTAGCTATCATTTGGGACCTTCTGAGCTCATTTCCAAACCTTGGTATTTAAACTGTAAACCTGAAATTTGAAAACATGTTCTGATTTTGGGCAAATGTTCCCCAGCTCATTTTCATAAATTATATAGTCTCAGTGTCTCATTGTATCATAAGAAATTATGATGACAGCATCCCCAAAATAACGAAAATGGAGAAGAATTTTACTGTGGACAACATGATATGGAAGAAGGTACAAAGTGGAATGGAGTGCTGAATTTAGAATGGGAATGGAGTGCTGAATTTAGAATGGAAAACTACTGGAAAGAATTGAGATGTAAAGTAAAAGGAAATGTACTCGGTATAGGCATAATAATATGCATATCCTGGACCGGTTGACAGGCTTTCTGGATGCTTGTTCACTCTGCTATTTTCTCTCATTATCAGACATCAATTCCTTGGTAAGCTAAAATCTTAAATTTATAGTCTGTTTATACATGTGCATGTGTGCATGTAGGTTTTATTGAGGAAGATCCTTTCAAATGTTTAAATAATTATACATTGAATGTTCAGAATTTTACTAAAATAACCATTAACAAATGGATTATCTGGTTCAAAGAATGGAAAAAATCTGTGACATAAATTATTGATGGATATTTTCTACTCTGTAACACATTATTCCAATATTGACAAGAAATTTCTGAAATCTAAAGAAAGACCTTGAGATTGCCTCTCTGTGGACCCAATCTGATCGTTCATTATCATTGTGGTTTACAGCTCCTGTTGGAACTTGCCTGCATGGACCACCTATTGGTTATTTATAATAGTGGGGCCATTTGCTCAAGCAGTTTCTTGTTTCTGATAATCTCATACATTGACATCTTGCATTCTCTGAGAAATCACAGTGCAGAAGAGAAGAAAAAAGCTTTATCAACTTGCACTTCCCATGTCATTGTAGTCATCTTATACTTTGGTCTATGTACATTCATGTATACACATGCCCCAACCATTTTGACCATGGACAAGATAGTAGCAATATTTTGTACCATTGGAATATGCTTTTTCAACCCAATCATCTGTACACTAAGAAATGCAGAAGTGATAAATGCCACGAAAAAGTTATGGAGAATTAAAATTACCTCAGAAGTCAAAGGATGATTTAAGGGTTCATTTATTATTCATTCATGTTTTGAATAAATCGATACAGATATGAAAAATTATAGTGTCTTCTTGTGTGAAGCACATACAGTTCTATATAAGGTTGTGGGTTGCTATTTATTTCTAGTTCACAGAGAAGTTGCATGACAAAGCAACATTTTTTAATCAGAGAAAGCTGAGTGTCAACTTAATTCAGATGATCACGGACTAAGAGTCTTTCCTTTCTACAGATTCTCTTCCTTTCAGGTCATCCCTAATATAGGGTAGAAGGTTGATGTGCCTATGTTCTGTAATGGTGGATACACCTGATTTCCTTAAGTTTTTCATGCTTCAAACGCACCCAGGTAACTTTCCTGAGATTAGACTGATCTATTGTTTTTCTGACAGCTCCTTTCTGGCATCTGCTGACTGTGAACTGTGTTTTCTAACTTTGAATGTACACTTTGATTTAGTAAGAAGAAATATTTTTAATATTTAATACTTTAACATTTATTATATGTTTCATATTTAACTATGTTATTTACTCAATACCAACCTTTCAAACTTGAAAGCATCCCTTAATAAATTAAATAAATCCTAATTAATCTATAACACACTTCCAGTTTAGTATCCAGCTTCCTCCTGAGTGCCTTTAGAGCCAAGGGTCACAGTATACAAAGACGATCCATTCCATCTCACCACTGTTTTGTCTTTATAAATATTTGCATTTTTGGATCAGTCTTCTTTAAATGTACTTATTTGATAAATTTTACCAGAAATAAAGGCTGATGGAAAAATCTGGATTGAAGTCAATTAATGACATGATATATTTTTAAAAGATGTATTTTGCCAATGCAATGAATGAAATTACTATAAGCACATAGAAAATGCCCATGACCTTTGTCTCCATCATAGCAAGAAGTTACTTTCTCTCTCTAGTTGTGCTGTCTGAATAGATGGTTTGCATAGATTCCAAAGTAGAATTGTTAGTGGTATTTTAGTGCCATGAGAGGCAGAGGAGATTACCAGTAGCACCTTGGCTTTGTCTGCTGAAAGTTATATCATGAACTTTTATATTTATTGATTTCAGTGTACTAATGAATAACATATCTTAATTAACTATTACAGTGTTGATTTCATTTCTGATGGCTGCTTCTAATCCTTTAATTGAACAAAACTTAGCAATAATAATGTCCTTTTTTGACAATGATTTAAAACTCAGCTCTGCTAAATGCCACTAGTTTCCCAGGTTCCAACAGTTTTTTGATTCCTGAGAGGTTAAGAAGTCCAATTTACCTACACTAGAATCGCACATGTGGAGAGCCATATATTTAATACAAAATGAAAGTACTATGATTGTCATGGTCAGGTTCATGGCTCAAATTGGCCAGCTGATGGTGCCTGGCTGTCTGGTCAGGCAAGGGCTGTCCTGGCTGTTGATATGAGAACATTTCATGGACTTAAATCATGAGCACATTGGCTGCATCCACAGCTGATTTCATTCATAATCAGCTAAGGGGAGTGTCTTTCTGCAATGAGTGATGCTTAATCTAATCACTGGAAGCCTTTTAAGGTGATTCAGAAGAGACAGGCTGTTTTTCTGCTTTGGCCAGTGAGCTGCTTCTGTGGAGTTTGCCAAGGTTCCAGATACCATCTCTACTTGCCACTGACAGTTCCAGTATCCTTGGATCTGATGGATAATATGGTCCAAGTGGCAGAACAACCAGTACAGCACCTGGACCTGTCACAGAGAATTCTCTTGTTCAGGTTCCTACTCAAAATTAGCTGCTTTTCTGGTCACTCAATAAATATGCCAGAGGTAGCACACCCAAATGAGGAATACAGTGTCACCAAAATCCAAAGAAACCAATTAGGCATTGTGCCCCTTTTTTGGTCATAAGAGGAGCCAGATGCAACAACATATTCTTCTCCTTAGAAAGGATATCTTGACAAGCTCCACATGATGTACATCTAGAAATTCCACTGAGGTGGAAAGCCCTGTATTTTTGTTGAATTTATCACCTATCCTCTGACACACAAATGCCTTACCAATAAGTCTAGCATAGTTGCTACTTCTTGTTCACTAGGTCCAATCAACATGATATCCTCAATATGATGGACTAGTGTGATGTCTTCAGGGAGGGAGAAACTATCAAAGTCCCTGCAGACAAGATTATGATATAAGGGCTGGAGAGTTGATATACCCCTGAGGTAGGACACTGAAACTATATTGCTGACCTTGCCAGTTGAAAGTAAACTGTTTCTGGTGCTCCTTACTAATCACTGTTGAGAAGAAAGCATTTGCCAGATGAATAGCTGCATACCAGGTACCAGGGGATGTATTGATTTCCTCAAGCAATGATACTACATCTGGAACAGCAGCTGCAATTGGAGCTACCACCTGGTTGGGTTTATGATAATCCACTGTGATAATTACTGCAGTAATCTCTGCATTCCCTCCATGAATTTGTTATTGCTTTTGGTTTAATGTTTTGCTAGGTAGAGGAGTTCTGCTCTCCTTGAATCTCCTTTATTCTCCAAGATGTTTCCATTTTTTATAGGACTCCAGAAACTTATCAAAACCCACCAAAATGGGTGGAGGCATGTCATCACCTAATCAAGTTTAACAACCATTCTTGATTAAATCACATCTCCAGGGGGATGATCTGATTACAGTTTCAAACATACAGTGTTGAGTAAGGATTATTCTGCCTTTATGAAATGGGATTTTGGATAAAACATGGCATTTCTAGGGTCCATACATCCTTTCAAACCAGAACACATGGGTTCCTGACCCATGCACTAACAGAAAGAGAAAGACTCAACAAGTAGTACTACAGTAATGGGTTATTCATATGGAAAGATAATGAGGTGTCTCCCCTGTCATACAGTATACAAAAATAAGAAATAAAAAAGACTGAAGCCCTGGAAAACACTGGTACTTTTTTTTTCTCCTGCAAGCTAATTTATCTATACAGAATTATGGAAAAATGGAATTCAATTAAATTGCTGTATGTATGTATACATCTGTTTCATTTTGTACGTTATTTTTTTCTTTGGCCCCATGGTTGCACCTACTGCTTTTTGTTCAAACAATTTTTATTGTGAAATATAACACGTGCAAAAAAGTGATATATTTCAGTCAATGTCAACAAGTAGTTATAGAACAAACTTCAAAGTATGGTATGGGTTACAACTCAACAATTTCAGGTATTTCACTTTAGCTGCTTTAATATTTTGATCATATGTAACTTAGTTGGAAGTAGCTATTCTCAGAAGTAAGGGGAGAGTAAAATTATTAGGAGGATGCTAATAAAATAATAAAATATATTCATTCATGACTATAAGATAGAAGTTCATGCATGCATATAACACAATACCAATTATAAACTTTATCTTTTCACAGCAAAGTGAGGTAACATCAGACTGGAGATGGTCAGAAAGACGAGGACGGAATCATTTGAGTTGAATCAATTCAAGGAGGAAGCAGGCCTTCTCTATGATCTTGTGGTATGAAAAATGGTGTCTCCATTCAATCCAATTCACAAACATTAAGATTCTGATGAAGGAAACTTGAACACCAAAATTCACAGTGTCAAATTGCTATGATTTGAGTTGCTTTAAAATGAAGCTTTCTCTCAGTGG
>PVIY010055132.1:0-13877 GCA_004026745.1 Myrmecophaga tridactyla | reverse complement strand
ATATACAACTCAAAATTTCCCATTTTACCTACAACCTCCAGATGGGCTCCTGGACGAGAAATGAAATGCAGTGGGGCCAACCTTTCCAGAACATGAACTCATTCCATCCCCCTATTATTGACAGCCTCTTCCAAAATGAAAAAGTTAGAATGGCCATAGCCCAAATACCCCTAAAGAGTGGGAGAAAAATCAAAGGTGATGGTGGAGTTATACAGAGAAGGTAGGGTTTAACAAATGAGTATGAGTGCTGAATCATTATATTGATATTTCTTTTAATCTCCAGTATCTTAGAGCAGCTAGAAGAAAAACCTAAAATGGTGGAATTGTAACCCATACCAATCTCTGAAATCTGTTCTACAACTAATTGTTGTGATATGCTTTGAAATTTATTACTTTTATGTATATATGTTATTTTTCACAAAAAAAGTCGATTGTGATGATAAATTCACAGCTGTATGATGATATTGTGAACCACTGATTATATACTTTGGATGATTAAATGGTATGTGAATATATATCAATAAAAATAAATAATTTTTTTAATTTCCCATTTTAACCACTTTCAAGTGTACAATTCAGTAGTCTTAATTATATTCACAATATTTTGCTACCATCACCTATAATCATTGCCCCAATTTTTTCCTTTCCTCAAACAGAAACTGCACCCATTAAACAACAACTCCCTCTACCCCAGGCCTCCCACACCTGTTAACTCATAAGTATATACTTGTGTTGGTTTGAAATTGTTATGTACCCCAGAAAAGCCATGTTTTCTTCCCTGGTCTGGTCTTGTGGGGGAAGACCTATTGCTTAGGGTATAAACATTGATTGGATTGTTTCCATGGAGTTATGACACTCCGAATTGTGGGTGTTACCTTTTGATTAGATGGAGATATGACTCTGCCATTCAGGGTGGGTCTTGATTAACTTACTAGAGTCTTTAAAAGGGGAAATATTTTTGAGAAACCTCAGAAATGAAATGACAGACCTGACAGAGTCAACAGGAACCAAGAGGTTTGGAATGCAAAAAGAAAACGCCCCCCAGGGAAGCTGCTTGAAATTAGAAGCCAAAGGACAAGCAGACATCAGCCACGTGCCTTCCCAGCTGACAGAAGTGTTTTGGACCCACCTTTCTTGAGTCATGGTATCTTTCCCTGGATGCCTTAGTTTGGACATGTCTATAGCCTTAGAACTATAAAACTGCAGCTTAATAAATTTCCTTTTTAAAAGCTATTCCATTCCTGGTATATTGCATTCCAGCATGGTTAACAAACCAAAACAATATTATTTGTGTCTGGCTTTTTTCAGTCAATGCTGGTTTTTAAAATTTGACCATGTTATTGTATAGAGCTACAGGTCACTTATTTATTTATTTTATTATTATTTTTCCTTTTAGTATTGTTCTAGTTTGCTAGCTGCCAGAATGCAATATACCAGAGACGGAATGCCTTTTAAAGGGGGGAATTTAATAAGTTGCTAGTTTACAGTTCTAAGGCCAAGAAAATGTCCCAATTAAAACAAGTCTATAGAAATGTCCAATCAAAGGCATCCAGGGAAAGATACCTTGGTTCAAGAAGGCCGATGGAGTTCAGGGTTTCTCTCTCAAGTGAGAAGGCACATGATGAACACAGTCAGGTTTCTTCTCTCATCTGGAACATGGCAAACAAGGCATCATCTGCTAGCTTCTTCTCCTGGCTTCCTATTTTGTGACGCTCCCTGGGAGGCATTTTCCTTCTTCATCTCCAAAGATTGCTGGCTAGTGGACTCTGCTTCTCATGGCTATGTCGTTCTGCTCTGCTCTCTCTGAATCTCTTTCATTCTTCAAAATGTTTCCTCTTTTATAGAACTCCAGAAACTTATCAAGACTCACCCAAATGGGTGGAGACATGTCGTCACCTAATCCAGCTTAACAATCACTCTTGATTAAATCACACCTCCAGGGAGATGTTCTGATTACAGTTTCAAACATACAGTATTGAATAGGATTATTCTGCCTTTACAAAATGGGATTAGGATTAAAACATGGCTTTTCTAGGGTTCATACATCATTTCAAACCAGCACAGGTATGTTCATATTTTCCATACTGTATTTTTTAAACATTTTTTATCATGAAATACAGCATATAGACAAAAAACAATAAATTTCAAAGTACATTGTAACAAGTAGTTATAGAACAGATATCAGAGTTCGCTATGGGCTATAGTTCCATAATTTTAGATCTTTCCTTCTAGTTGCGCTAAGATACTGGAGAATAAAAGAAATATCAATATAATGGTTCAGCAATCATACTCATTGTTAAATCCTATCTTCTCTGTTATAATTCCTCCTTCTCCTCTGATCCTTCTCCCAATCTTTAGGGATATTTGGGCCATGTGCATTCTAACTTTTGATGTTGGAAAGGGTGTCAATAGTTTGGGATGGGGGATGGAACTAGTTGATGTTCTTAGAGAGGCTGGCCCCGCTGGGTTTCAGGACTTATCTGGCCTAGGGAACCCATCTGGGAGATGTAGCTTTCTGGAAAGTAATCTTAGTGCATGAAACTTTTGTAGGGTTAACAGGAATGGTTTTAGTTGGGGGTTGGCAAACCGTGGTAATTAGCAATATCTAACTGAAGCTTGCATAGGAATAACGTCCAAATAGCTTCTTAACTCTATTTAGACTCTCTTAGCCACTGATACCTTATTTTATTACATTTCTTTTCCCCCTACTAGTCAGGAAGGCATTGTCAATTCCACTGTGCCAGGGCCAGGCTCATCCCTGGGAGTCATGTCCCATGTTGCCAGAGAGACTTTCAATGCTGGATGTCATGTCCCACGCAGGGGGGAGGGTAATGATTTTGCTTGCAGAGTTGGGCTTAGAGAGAGAGGCCACATCTGAGCAATAAGAAGTTTTCTGGAAGTAACTCTTAGGCATAAATATAGGTAGGCTTAACTTCTCCACTACAGAAATAAGTTTCACAAGAACAAGCCTCAAGATCAAGAGCTTGGCCTGTTGACTTGAAGGACCCTGTATTAGTTAGGGTTCTCTAGAGAAACAGAATCAACAGGGAACACTTGCAAATATAAAATTTATAAAAGTGTCTCACGTGACCGCAGGAACGCAGAGTCCAAAATCCACAGGGCAGGCTGTGAAGCCAACGACTCCGATGGAGGGTCTGGATGAACTCCACAGGAGAGGCTCACCAGCCGAAGCAGGAATGGAAACTGCCTCCTCTGAGTCCTCCTTAAAAGGCTTCCCATGATTAGATTTAGCATCACTAATTGCAGAAGACGCTCTCCTTTGGCTGATTACAAATGGAATCAGCTGTGGATGCAGCTGACGTGATCATGACCTAATCCTATGAAATGTCCTCATTGCAACAGACAGGCCAGCGCTTGCCAATCAGATAAACAGGTACCACAACTTGGCCAAGTTGACACGTGTCCCTAACCATGACAGTCCCTAATGTTTGAGACAGTATTAACAGTTTCCTCAGTGGCAAAGGTTAATAGATATTTTTCCTCCCATCCCTGAAGGTACTTTGCCAATACTTTTAAATTATCTGCCGAACACACTCTGGAATGTATCCAGGTATTACATTAAACAGTACAGAATCATAAACCCTCATTCCCATTCTGTGCTCCATGTCTTTGGGTTGTTTAAATGAGCCATCCAGACAGGTTCAGTTAGATTATGTGCTACAGAAAATTTACGTTTTGGATAAAATAAACCTTACTTCCTTTGGTCTCATACAGTAGGTGAAATTCTAAAATACAGATAATGTCATACCACTATATTCTGATGTACCTTAGACCCAACCCGATCAGCTTCATTCTTGTCTCTATTTGAATTCTGATTTCTTTTTTGGTTTCTTTAACAGTAGTTGTATGCAGCAATGCTGACTTTCAGAGCTGCAGAATTCCAACTCTTGAATCTCAGACATCACACAGGTAGCCAAAGTTCCAGAGAGATACCAGGTTCTACCTATATAGCACAGCATCTCAAAATCTAGAAATAATGTTAACCTCTTGGGACTAAATGTGACTGCTATAAAAGCTTACAATCTACGCCCCAATTTTCTTATAAGTACTTTCTAAAAGAGACCACAGAATATTTGTTCTTTTATTTCTGGCTTATTTTTCACTACATAATATCCCCAAGTTTCATTCACCTTGTTGCATGCCTCAAGATTTAGTTCCTTTCTATAGCTGCATAATTTCCCATCATATGTATATACCACAGTTCACCATTCTACTTCTCAATGTATCCTTCAGCCTCCTCTATCCATTGGGCATCATGTATAATGTCCAAAGCAACAATTGTGTCTCACATTATGTTCGTGTACGGTTTGTAAGCGGCCGGAATATGGTAAACCAGAACTGGAATAGACATGTCCAAACTAAGGCATCCAGGGAAAGATACCATGACTCAAGAAAGGTGGGTCCAAAACACTTCTGTCAGCTGGGAAGGCACGTGGCTGATGTCTGCTTGTCCTTTGGCTTCTAATTTCAAGCAGCTTCCCTGGGGGGCGTTTTCTTTTTGCATTCCAAACCTCTTGGTTCCTGTTGACTCTGTCAGGTCTGTCATTTCATTTCTGAGGTTTCTCAAAAATGTTTCCCCTTTTACAGACTCTAATAAGTTAATCAAGACCCACCCTGAATGGCAGAGTCATATCTCCATCTGGAATAGCTATTAAAAAGGGAAATTTAAGAAGTTACAAGTTTACAGTTCTAAGGAAGTGAAAGTGTCCAAATTAAGGCACCAATAAGAGGTAACCTTCACTCAAGAAAGGCTAATGGGTCTGGAACACCTATGTCAGCTGGGAAGTCACATGGCTGGCATCTTCTGGTCCCTTGCTCCTGGGCTCCATTGCCTTCAGCCTCTGTTCCTGTGGGGGTTTCTCACTTTGCTTCTCTGGGGCTGGCTTTCACCTCTCGGCTTCTCTTGGCTCTCTCCAGGTTCTGGCTTCCTTAATATCTCATGGTGATACCTGCTGGGCTCCAAACATCTGTGTCTTTGTTCTCTGAAGCAACTGTTCCAAGCATCTACATCTGCTCTCTCTCTCAGCTCTGAAGCTTCTGTCATTTCTGACTCTCTCCAAAAAGTTCCCTATTTTAAAGGATTCCAGTAAACTAATCAAAACCCACTTGGAATGGGAGGAGTCACATCTCCATCTAATCAAAGGGTCATATCTCTGTGGCGATAATCTAACCAAAATGTTTCGCCCTACAGCATTGAATTAAAAGGAATGGTTGCCTCCACAAGATTGAATCAAGATTAAAACATGGCTTTTCGGGGATACATATTTTCAAACTGGTACACCCCACTTAGTTGTACAATCACCAACACTCCCAATTTTAGACAATTTTCATTCTTCCAAAGAGAAAAATAACCAACAAACACACCATCACCAAATAGAAAATCCAAACCTCTCTTTAACTCTTGTCCCCCAACCCTACCCCCCCCCAATTATTTACCCCTGTTATTGCTGTGGTACTGTTGATGTCTTTCTGGTAATATAGACCATAGCAGACCATTTATTTTTTGATATGTGAGTATATAATTTTATTCATTCTATTGCTAATGGTTGTTTCTAGTTTTGGGCTATTATGAACCATGAATGCCATTATGGACATTTTTGATCATGTACATATGTACATGGATAATTCTAGTCTGTATATCAGCAGAGTATGAGGGTTCCTTTTGCTCACGTTTTCTTCAAAAATGTCTTGTCTATTTGGTGGGTTTTAAAATTTTAATTGTCAAATTCTTGGTTTTATTTTGAAATAACTTCAAACTTACAGGACAGTTGGAAGAACATACAAAATCAATACAGAGAACTCCAGTATATCCCTGAATTAGTAGTCAGCATTCTCTAGAGAAACAGAACCAATAGCAGATATCTGTTAATACAAAATTTATAAAGGTGTCTCATGCAACCATGGAAATGGAAAAGTCCAAAATCCGTAGGGCAGGCTGTGAAGCTGGCAGTTCTGTTGAAGGGTCTGGACGAACTCCACAGGAGAGGCTTGCTGACTGAAGAAATAGTGAAAAAGTCTCTCTTCCTAAAAAGTCTTCAGCTGATTGAATTATCTTGTTGGTGGGAGACACTTCTTAGTTGATCAAACATACAATCAGCCACAGATGCAATCAACTGACTGATAACAATCCCCTACCCAGATACCCAGATTTACCAGCTTTTAATATTTTGCCACATTTGTAATATCATTCTTCCTCTCTCTCTCCCTTTCTAGCTATACATCCATACATCCATTTATCCATGCATCCATCTGTTCATCCATCCATCCTACCCCCTATTTCCTAAGCATTTGAGCAGGCTGCCTACAAGATGCTACTTGAACCATAATGCTTCCATGTGTATTTCCTAAGAAAAGGATATCTACTTATGTAATTCATTAAGTACATTTATTAAGTTCAAGAATTTTAACATTGATATAAAACATACCAATTTTTTTCAGTTGTCCCAAGAATGTCCTTTTGGGCATTTTCTCCTCAATTATTAGATTGAGTCCAGGATCATGTATTGCATTTAATTGTCATTGTCTCTTTAGTCTCTCACTTTCTTATAAAACATATATATGACACAAAATTTCCCATCTCATTCACTCCTGTGCATACAATCCAGTGGGATTAATCACATTCACAATGTTATACTATCCTTATATCACCATTTATTACCAAGACTTTTCCATCACCACAAACAGAATTCCCCATTCCCTCCACCTTCCCCCATACCTGTATTCAATGCATTCCTGTATCTATGAAGTTGCATATTCTAGTTATTCCATATCAGTGGAATCACACATCTGTCACTCTGTGTCTGATTTATTTTGGTCATGATGATGTCTTCAAAGTTCATTGATATCATTACATATACATCAGAACTTCATTCCTTTTTACAACATGGTTTATTCATGTTTTGTTTACTTGAGAAATCCACATGATGTTTGTGGTGAACACAAAGCATTTTCCTGGATTTATGAGTTGAAGAATTGTTAAAATGGTCTTAAATTGGCAAAGTCACATGCTGAACATAGTAAATCATCTACATGGGGAATATCACAATATAATTTACGTGGATAAACACAGATTTTCTCATTTTAATTGGCTCTTCAAAGACAGAAAGGATCTAGACATGTAAAAGTAGAGATGGGAAATGTAAAGAGAAAACAAAAAATTAAAAATACAGTAAAAAGCAGACACTTACTCCTTTCTAAGTTCTTGTCAGTAATTAAGAGTTGGTTGAGAAGAATTTCTAGAAGTCTGATATAGTTTAATATGTCAAAAATGCCACTATTATGGACTTAGCTCCCCACCCTTTCTTTGAGGATTAAATGAGATAATTCTTGATAAATACTTAGCACAAGGCCAGGCACAAAGTAAGTAATCTGCAAATGTTTGGTTATTATTTGATATTCCAAGTAACAAGCCATTAAACATGAATGCTCTAATTCCATTTCTACCTCAAGAGTATTTAAAAACTTAAACCTAACCATTCAAACTTCCAATCAGCTAAATCAAATACTGAATTACAGCTTTCCACACATTACTTAAAGGAAGAATTTTTTAAATAATTATAAGTTGAAGAAAGTGTTCATTGTAGAAAAACTAGAAAACAGATACAAAAATAAAAGTTTTTTTTAAAAACGACAAATCCCACCAATGTTAATATTTTGATGTATACTCTTCCAAGCCTGAGAAATTAAATTTTTAAGCTTATACTCCATAAACCTTTCAGTGTTAATTATATTTCTTTTTGAATGAGAACCTTCCTTTGCAAGCTGTTTCCAGAGCACTGTTTCTCAAATTATGAAATGGGTACAACTCACTAGGATTTCCTTGAAATGCATATTCTGTTTTAGTATGTCTGGGTTTGAACCTGAGAGTCTGCATTTCTAAAAGGCTCACCTATGCTGGCCCACAGACTATAAGCAACATTATCGGGCTTAAATTGAACCCTTTTCTAATCTTAAAAACAGACAGGACACTCTTTTTTTTTTTTTTTTTTAATTTTTTTGGCTGGGTTGGGGTGGAGGGTGCATGGTTGGGGAATTGAACCCGGGTCTCCTGGACGGAAGGCAGGATACTCCTTTTTTGCAGTGTTTTTTTTCAGTCCTTGAAGTACAAACTATCTGTTTCCAGTTGTATGGGTTTTTTTCTCTTTTCTTTTTCTTTAATTTTTCTTGTGGTATTTATATAACATTTGCCATTTTAACCACTTTCAGGTATGCAATCAGTAGTATTAAACACATTCACTGCGTCATGCTACTATCACTACATCCATTACCAAAATTTTTACATCACCCCAGAAACTATGAGCCCATGATGTTGATATCTGAACTCCTATCTTCACAAACTGAGCGAAATCTCAAACTAGCTGCGGGGCAGGAGGAGGGACAACCTTGGCGTAAATCAGGAAGAGGAGGAGAGGAAGGCGGAACCAAAAGCGAGAGGAAACAGTTTACTAAGGAAGCAGAGGAGGGATTTCAAAAGTGAGGATAGACGGTTGGTTTTGCAGTGCGGACCGGAAGGACTCCAGGGAAGGCTTTGCACAATGGCGGGTCCTGTCGGCTTGCGAGAGCTTCTGATGGGGGCCTCAGCCTGGACAGGTTCCGAAAGTCCCGGAGGGTCCCCTACAGAGAGCGGAGGGAGCGCGGCTACCGGACCAGAGCCTCCGTGGCGGGAGGATGAGATCTGTGTGGTGGGCATCTTCGGAAAGACAGCTCTGCGCCTGAATTCTGAGAAGTTCTCACTTGTAAATACGGTGTGCGACCGACAGGTCTTTCCCCTTTTTCGTCAACAAGATACTGGGGACCCAGAGCCTGGGATTAAGACTGAAGCTAGCGCTGTCGGAGAGGCGGGTGGAGCCGGAGACCCTGGGGCTGGGGAATCAGTTCTGGGAGGAGTAGCGGCCGGGGAGGGGAACCGAACTGAGCCAGGTGTCCAGGACTATAGCCTTCTGCAGGCCTATTACAATCAGGAAAGCAAAGTTCTGTATCTTCTTCTTACTTCCATTTGTGACAACTCACAGCTTCTCCGGGCTTGTAGGGCCCTTCAGAGTGGGGAAGCCGGAGGTGGCCTCTCTTTACCTCACGCAGAAGCCCACGAGTTCTGGAAGCATCAGGAGAAGCTGCAGTGCCTCAGTCTACTTTACCTTTTCTCCGTTTGTCACATCCTGCTTCTTGTCCATCCCACTTGTTCCTTTGACATCACCTATGATCGGGTATTCAGAGCTCTGGATGGGTTGAGACAGAAAGTACTGCCCCTCCTAAAAACAGCCATTAAGGATTGTCCAATTGGCAAAGATTGGAAATTAAACTGCAGACCGTGCCCACCCAGACTTCTTTTCCTCTTTCAACTCAATGGAGCTCTTAAGGTAGAACCCCCTCGGAATCAAGACCCAGCTCACCCAGACAAGCCCAAAAAGCATTCTCCCAAAAGGAGACTGCAACATGCCCTGGAGGACCAGATCTATAGAATCTTCCGGAAGAGCCGTGTCTTGACTAATCAGAGCATCAACTGCCTCTTTACTGTACCTGCCAACCAAGCGTTTGTGTACATAGTTCCTGGAAGCCAGGAGGAAGACCCAGTAGGCATGTTACTGGACCAGCTTAGAAGTCATTGCACTGTGAAGGACCCAGAATCTTTGCTCGTGCCTGCACCTCTTTCTGGGCCTAGGCGATACCAAGTGTTGAGGCAGCACAGCCGACAACAACTTTCTTTCCACATTGACAGCAGCAATTCTTCAGGCCAGCTAGTGGATTTTACTCTTCGAGAATTCCTGTGGCAGCATGTGGAGCTAGTCCTGAGCAAGAAAGGTTTTGATGATAGTGTGGGCAGGAACCCCCAGCCTTCACATTTTGAACTTCCCACATATCAGAAGTGGATCTCAGCAGCTTCAAAGCTGTATGAAGTGGCTATTGATGGGAAAGAGGAGGACATGGGGTCTCCCACTGGGGAATTAACATCTAAGATTTTAAATAGTATTAAAGTCTTGGAAGGGTTTTTGGATATTGACACAAAGTTCTCAGAAAACCGGTGCCAAAAAGCTTTACCCATGGCCCACAGTGCCTACCAGTCAAATTTGCCCCATAATTACACAATGACTGTTCATAAGAATCAGCTCGCCCAGGCTCTTCGAGTGTACAGTCAGCATGCTAGGGGTCCAGCCTTTCACAAATACGCCATGCAGTTACATGAGGACTGCTACAAATTTTGGAGCAATGGTCATCAACTCTGTGAGGAGAGGAGTTTAACTGATCAACACTGTGTACATAAATTTCACTCATTACCTAAATCAGGTAGTGAAAATTTTCTCAGCATTTTAAAATCAAGACTTATTTAACTGTGTTCTTATTCTTGGTTTAAGATGGTTTGTTCAATACATACTGATATTTTAAAGAGAGAATCCAGTAGAAATTTAGGGAATCAGTGATGTAAGTTTTTGTTCCTTTTTCCATAAAAGGAAAATATTAGCAGTAACTACTAATTATTTTCTTGTATTTAATACTACTGGATTAGCAATTGAGAACTATTAGATTAGTGCAAAGTTTCATAAACTTCATATTAACATTTTAACTTAGAAGATTTATTGAACCAAAATAAATATAAGAAAGTATAAGGTAATGTTGATGAGATGGCAAGAGGAGGAAAAATTCACTTAGAAACCCTAAACTTTAGGATAAAAAGATGAATTGTTTTATGTACTTTGACTTGTTTCTTCTGTTATGTGTTTAGTTAAGGGTTTTGTGGGGTTGTTTTGTTTTTGTTTTTTTTCCACTCTCCAAAGAACTATTTGGAGACATTTTGGGGTTAGATGTGATAGAATATAAATTAAATTAATTTTTGCATTGCGTTTGTGAAATTAATGATGACATTATTTTTTAGGAGAAAAACCAGAAGCTGATAGAAATCCTCCTGTGCTATATCACAATAGTAGAGCTCGATCCACTGGTGCGTGTAACTGTGGCAGGAAACAGGCACCTCGAGATGATCCCTTTGATATCAAGGCAGCTAACTATGACTTTTATCAGGTATAATCTAAATTTTTCTTCTTTCTCTTGACTCTTTTTTTAGCTAAATACCATCTGAGTAAAAGTACATATTTTCAGAAGCAAAATATCTGGAAAAGCAGATGTGACTGTGTGATGTGAACAGGGTAAATACTATATGTGTACTTATTTGGTTTACACATTGAGAGTGAAGAATGTATTATTTTAAATGAAAAGGTTTTTTTTTTCCTTCCTAGCTTCTGGAAGAAAAATGTTGTGGAAAATTGGATCATATCAATTTCCCAGTATTTGAACCAAGCACTCCAGATCCTGCTCCTGCCAAAAATGAATCCTCTCCTGCCCCTCCAGATGTAGATGCTGATAAACTTAAAGAAAAAGAACCTCAAACCCAAGGAGAGAGCACAAGCCTGAGTTTAGCTTTGAGTTTAGGCCAGTCCACAGATAGTTTAGGTACCTATCCAGCTGATCCACAAGCAGGAGGAGATAATCCAGAAGTACATGGTCAAGGAGAGGTAAAAACTGAGAAAAGACCAAACTTAATTGATCGGCAGGCATCTACAGTTGAGTATCTCCCAGGCATGCTACATTCAAATTGCCCTAAAGGCCTCCTACCCAAATTCTCCAGCTGGTCTTTGGTGAAACTGGGTCCTGCTAAGTCATATAACTTTCATACAGGTTTGGACCAACAGGGCTTTATTCCAGGAACAAACTATCTCATGCCTTGGGACATTGTCATCAGAACCAGAGCAGAAGATGAAGGCGACTTAGACACAAATTCTTGGCCTGCTCCAAATAAGGCTATTCCTGGAAAGAGAAGCGCAGTTGTAATGGGAAGAGGAAGACGGAGAGATGACATAGCCCGAGCTTTTGTGGGCTTTGAATATGAAGACTCTCGAGGTCGGAGATTCATGTGCTCAGGACCTGACAAAGTAATGAAAGTAATGGGAAGTGGGCCAAAGGAATCAGCTTTAAAAGCTCTCAATAGTGATATGCCCTTATATATTCTGTCATCATCTCAGGGTCGAGGGCTAAAACCACATTATGCTCAACTTATGAGGCTTTTTGTTGTGGTTCCAGATGCTCCTTTACAGATAATACTAATGCCTCAGGTAAGAAGCATGATCCCCCCACCCACCAATACACACATGTATATACATGAACAAAAAATGCAGATGCGTGTTTTAATTGTTTTAAAAGTACAGGATAGTACCAAAACTATTTATTTCATTAAACAGGTCTTAAATGTTAATATCTAAAATCTTAAACATTAAACAAGTCTTAAATGTTAAGTACCTTGTATATCTAATATTCAGTTTCTTGAAAAATAAATTGTAGATATATTGATAACATCATTTGGTTCAGAACTAGAGCTTTAACTTAAAAATCTGTAGAAAATCAGTATATTTGAGACTAAATAATGGAATATTGAATGTGATTAAAGTTAGGAGTGTTCCCATACTTGGTTTATCTCATATGATCTTTGAACCTATTGTTTGTTTATGTAAAAATATTAAAATTACCTGTGTTTTCCAGGTTCAGCCGGGTCCACCACCATGTCCAGTATTCCACCCAGAAAAACAAGAAATCACACTCCCACCTGATGGCCTCTGGGTTTTGAGGTTTCCTTATGCATATGTGACTGAGCGAGGACCTTGTTTCCCTCCTAAGGAAAATGTACAGTTAATGAGTTACAAGGTGCTCCGTGGGGTTCTTAAAGCAGTAACTCAATAAGTGTTTCCACCCACTTTAGTTCCTGAACTTGAACTAGTGTTTGTTTTTGGTGTGTATGTCCTCTTTTTTCTTTGTTTTTATACATGTATACTATGTTTTCTTGAACCCAAAAATGTTTTGGTTACAGGAGTACAGTATTTGGACAATAATTTTCACATTATTTCATGATATTGTTGATATTTATTGGAATAGGGCTGCAGCTTCCTAATAAAGACTGGTTTAGAAAAAAGGACATAAGATACCTGGTTGACACCTGCATTATCTTGTTTCTGTTTCACTGTCCATAATAAAGCATGTTTTTATCAAAACTGAGTGTTGCATAACCATGTTTAACTAAACCTTGTTATTGCTAAAACTGATGTTGTTTTAAAAAAGATGCTGTTCCTGAAATGGTCCTCAAAGCAAGATGATCCATTGGCTCTATGGTAACAGTCTGAAGATTGGTTTGACTAAATTGCAAAACACAATTGTTTGTTTCACAATTGTGGTACCCGAGTTAGATTTTTTTGGTACCATTTCATTCTTGAACTGATGGGAGAACAGATTTTAAATTAATGTTACCTGTACTAAAAATTTTAATCCAAAATCTAATGCATGCTTTATTCTTTAAAATTACCAAACTTTGAAACAATTGCTAAGTGATGAAGTTCTTTTCAAACTATGATCACTTTCATCAGCATCAAGATGGTGACAGGGTTATATCACCAATTAGGTAAGTGTACTGACTAAGTTAAGGTACCAAAACTCTAATTTAAGTAATAATGTTTTCCTAGACACCGGGATTTAAAAATGCTGGCCCAAAAGAACTACAGATTTTTAGACTCAATGTATATGAAATAAGTGTGTGTGCTTTTTAGTATAGCCTGCTACCAGCTTAAAACAACTATTTGGTTTTTAATTTGAAGAAACACAGGGAGAAACGTGTTTACATAGCAGCCAATATTTCAAGCTGTAATTTAATTAGGTGTATTCATACTGTGATTTATACTGTTTGATTAAGAAGGAGCATGTAAACCAGCATGAATTAGTATTTATTCTTACCTCAATCCTTATTTTTCGTACCAGTTTTAAAAATCACATTTTCTCTTGTACTTAGCAGTCTTGTTGGTTTTTAATAAATAGCACAATATTTG
>PVIY010055131.1:0-13901 GCA_004026745.1 Myrmecophaga tridactyla | reverse complement strand
TATTCAATATTGTGTTGGAAGTTCTAGCCAGAGCAATTAGACAAGAAAAAGAAATATAATGCATCAAAATTGAAAAGGAAGAAGTAAAACTCCCACTGTTTGCAGAGGATATGATACTATATGTTGAAAACCCTGAAAAATCCACAGCAAAACTACTAGAGCTAATAAATGAGTACAGCAAAGTGGCAGGTTACAAGATCAACATTCAAAAATCTGTAGTTTTTCTAAACACTAGTAATGAACAATCTGAGGGGAAAATCAAGAAAAAAATTCCACTTACAATTGCAACCAAAAGAATAAAATATTTAGGAATAAATTTAACTAAAGCTACAAAAGACTTATACAAAGAAAACTACAAGAAATTGCTAAAAGAAATCACTGAAGACCCAAAAAAATGGAAGGGCATACCGTGTTCATGGACTGGAAGACTAAATATAGTTAAGATGTCAATTCTACCTAAATTGATTTACAAATCAGTGCAAAACCAATTTAAATCCCAAAAACTTACTTTTCAGAAATAGAAAAACCAATAGCCAAATTTATCTGGAAGGGCAGGGTGCCCCAAATAGCTAAAAATATCCTGAGAAGGAAAACTGAAATTGGAGGTCTCATGCTACCTGACTTGACAGCATATTATGAAGCTACAGTGGTCAAAACTGCATGGTACTGGCATAAAGATAGATATACTGACCAATGGAATTAAATAGAGTGTTCAGATATAGACCTTCTCATCTATGGACAATTGATCTTTGATAAGGCAGTCAAGCCAACTCACCTGGGACAGAGCAGTCTCTTCAATAAATGGTGCCTAGAGAACTGGATATCCATATGTAAAAGAATGAAAGAGGATCCATATCTCACACCCTATACAAAAATTAACTCAAAATGGATCAAAGACCTAAACATTAGATCTAAGACCATAAATCTTTTAGAAGAAAATGTAGGGATATGTCTTATAAATTTTAGAATAGGAGGCGGTTTCCTAGATCTTACACCCAAAGCACAAGCATTGAAGAAATAAATAAATAAGTGGGAACTCCTCAAAATTAAACACTTTTGTGCATCAAAGAACTTCATCAAGAAAGTAAAAAGACAGCCTACACAATGGGAGACAATATTTGGAAGCGATATATCAGATAAAGATCTAGTATCCAGAATTTATAAAGAGATTGTTCAACTCAACAACAAAAAGACAGACAACCCAATTAAAAAATGGGCAAATACATGAACAGACACTTCTCAGAAGAGGAAATACAAATGGCCAAAAGGCACATGAAAAGATGCTCAACTTCTCTGGCATTAGGGAAATGCAAATCAAAACCACAATGTGATATCATCTCACACCCACCAGAATGGCCATTATCAATAAAAAAGAAAACGCAAGTGCTGGAGAGAATGTGGAGAAAGAGGCACACTTATACACTGTTGGTGGGAATGTCAAATGGTACAACTGCTGGGGAAGGCAGTTTGGTGGTTCCTCAGGAAGCTAAGTATAGAATTGTCATATGACCAGGCAATATCATTGCTAGGTATCTACTCAGAGGACATGAGGGCAAGGATACAAATAGACATTTACACACCAATGTTTATGGCAGCATTATTTACAATTGCCAAGAGATGGAAACAGCCAAAATGTTCATCAACAGATGAATGGCTAAACAAGCTGTGTTATATACATTCGATGGAATATTATGCAGCTGTAAGACAGAATAAAGTTATGAAGTTTGTAACAATATGGATAGACCTTAAGGACATTATGCTGAATGAGATTAGCCGGAAACAAAAGGACAAATACTGTATGGTCTCACTGATATGAACTAATATTAGTGAATGAACTAGGAGAATTTCAATTAAGAATAGAGACCATCAGGACATAGAAATGAAGGTAGATATTGGGTAATTGGAGCTGAAGGGATACAGATTGTGCAACAGGACAGATTGTAAAAATTCGGAAATGGATAGCACAAAACTACCTAACTGTGATACAATAATGTTAGAACACTGAATGAAGCTGAATGTGAGAATGATAGAGGGAGGAGGCCTGGGGGCACAAATGAAATCAGAAGGAAAGATAGATGATAAAGACTGAGATGGTATAATCTAGGAATGCCTAGAGTATAAAACGATAGTGACTAAATGTACAAATTAAAAAATGTTTTTCCATGAGGAAGAACAAAGGAATGTTAATACTGCAAGGTGATGAAATAGATGGTAATTCATATTTTAAAACTTTAACTTATGTGTGAGGCTAAAGTGAAAAATGTTTATTTGGTATAAAATTTATATTTTGACTAGTGCATTTCCTAATATAATTTATGTGGACAGCTTAATTGAACACCATAAGTACATGGTACCTTGAGTAAGACATGAGATTTTGTAGGTTTGTCCAGATTGATGCCCTGATAAATCACAGAGTGATTTGAACAGTGAATAAATAAGTATTTGCAAAGTCCCCTTGGGGGAATGGCAAGAAGGGGGGAAAATTCAATTTCCCCAAGTGGAGAATTCTTGATATTCTCACAAGCAGTGGGGATAACTAAAGCAATAGGCTGAGCCCTCAATCTTGGGGGTTGTTCATATGAAAATCCCACAAAGGATAGGCTAAGCCTACTTAAAATTAGGCCTAAGAGTCACCCCCAGAGAACTTCTTTCATTGCTCAGATGTGGCCTATCTCTCTCCAGCCAACATGGCAAGCAAACTCACTGCCCCCCCCCTACTATGTGGGACATGACTCCCAGGGGTGTGGACCTTCCTGGCAACATGGGACAGAAATCCTAGAATGAGCTGGGACTCAGCATCAAGGGATTGAGAAAACCTTCTCGACCAAAAGGGGGAAGAGTGAAATGAGACAAAATAAAGTGTCAATGGCTGAGAGATTCCAAACAGAGTCGAGGAGTTATCCTGAAGGTTATTCTTACACATTATACAGATATCCCCTTTTTAGCTAAGGTGTAATGGAGAGGCTGAAGGGAGCTGCCTGAAAATATAGAGCTGTGTTCCAGTAGCCATGTTTCTTGAAGATGATTGTATAATGATATAGCTTTCACAATGTGACTATGTGATTGTGAAAACCTTGTGTCTGATGTTCCTTTTATCTACATTATCAACAGATAGGGAGAACAAATGTTAAAATAAATTTAGTAGCTTGAAATGTTGGTGATTGGTGAGCGGAAGGGTGCATGGTATGTGCAAAGTTTTTTCTTTTTTCTTTTTATTTCTTTTTCTGGATTGATGCAAATGTTCTGAGGGGTGATTGTGGTGATGAACATAAAACTATGTGATGATTTTGTGAGTTATTGATTATATACCAAGAACGGAATGATCATATGGTAAGAATGTTTGTGTTTGTATGTTATCTTTAAAAAAAATTTAAAAACTTAAAAAAAAGCAAATCAATCCAGATATTTACATGAAGCAAAAACAAAAGAAGATCACTAAACATATCACAATGTAGACAGATGTAGCTCAGCCTAACGACCAAATTAAAACACCAGAGGAGACATAGACTTTGGAACAACTAATCAAAGATGTTCATATAAATGTACTAAATAAAATAAGTGAATGACTAACGATGTAAAGGATATCAAGAAGATATTGGAGGAGCATAAAGAGGAATTTGAAATAATAAATAGACAAATAGCAGATATCACAGAGATCGAAGATTCTGTAGACCAAATAAAAAACATACCAGACACACACAACAGCAGATTTGAAGAGACAGAAGAAGGAATAAGCGAACTAGAGGACGGGATAACTTATTTCGGACACTCAAAATAGCAAATGGCAAAAAAGATGGAAAAAACTGAATTGGATCTCAGGGAAATGATGGCCAAAACAAAGTCCCCCAAATATAAGAATCATTGGTGTCCCAGAAGGAAAAGATGAGTAATGGGCTAGGAAGAGTAGTTGAGGATATAATGGTGGAAAACTTCCCAACCCTTATAAAGGACATAAATATACAAGTCAAAGAAAGTCAACGAACTCCAAATACAATAAATCCAGATAGCTCTTCCCCAAGATACATACTAATCAGTCTGTCAAATGTTGAAGAGAAGCAGAAAATTCTGAAAGTGACAAGAGAAAAACAATCTACTATGTACGAGGGAAACCACATAAGACTGGCACCATGGAGGTGAGAAGGCAGTGGTATGAAATATTTAAGATCCCCAAAGAGAAAGACTTCCAGCCAAGAATTCTGTACCCAGGCAAATTGTCCTTCAAAACTGAAGGAGAGATTAAAATTTTCATAGACAAACAAATCCTAAAGGAATTTGTCAAAAAGAGACCAGCCCTACAAGAAATACTAAAGGGAGTTCTGCCAGTTGGGAAAAAAAAAAAAAAAAAAAAAAAAAAAAAAAAAAAAAAAAAAAAAAAAAAAAAAAAAAAAAAAAAAAAAAAAAAAAAAAAAAAAAAAAAAAAAAAAAAAAAAAAAAAGACAGGAGAGGGAGGTTTGGAGGAGGGCACAGAATTGAAGAGTACCAGTAAGGGTAATTGAAAGGATAAAAAGAGAAAGAACAAACAGAATATACAGATGCAGTGAATAAAATCCAAAAGATAAGATGGATTCAAGAAACACCTTTTCAGTAATAACTTTGAATGTTAATGGACTAAACTGACCAATTAAAAGATACAGATTGGCAGAATAGTTTAAGAAATATAATCCAGCTATATGCTACTTACAAGAGACTCATCTTAGACATGAGGATACAAACAGATTGAAAGTGAAAGGATGGAAAAAGATTTTTCACACACGTTGTAACCAAAAGAAAGCAGGAATAGCTATACTAATATTGGACAAAATAGACTTTAAATGTAAAGACATCATAAGAGACAAAGAAGGATACTATATATTAATTAAAGTGACAACTCACCAAGGAGAAATAACAATCAGAAATGTTTATGCTCCCAATCAAGGAGCTCCAAAGTACATGAGACATACACTGGCAAAACTGAAGAGAGCGATACATGTTTCAACAGCAATAGTAGGAGACTTCAATACACCACTCTTCTCTATAGATAGAACAACCAGACAGAAGGTCAACAAGAAAATAGAGAAGTGAAACAAAATGTAAATGAATTAGGCCTAACAGACATATATAGGTCATTGCACCCCAAAACACCAGGATAAACATTCTTCTCTAGTGCTCATGGAACATTCTTCAGGATAGATCATATGCTGGGGCACAAAACAGGTCTTTATAAATTTAAAAACATTGAAATTATCCAGAGTACTTTTTCTGATCACAATGGAATGAAGCTGAATCTCAATAACCACCAAAGAACTTTCACAAATATATGGAGATTAAATAACACACTCTTAAACAGCCAGTGGGTCAAAGAAGAAATTGTTAGAGAAATCAGTAGCTATTTGGAGATGAATGAAAATGAGAATTTAACATATCAGAATTTATGGGATGTGGCAAAGGCTGTGCTGAGAGGGAAATTTATTGCCCTAAATGCCTATTTTAATAAACAAGAAACAGCAAAAATCAAGGACTTAACTGCTCACCTGGAGGAACTTGAGAAAGAACAGCAAACGAACCCCAAAGCAAATAGAAGAAGAGAAATAACAAAGATTAAAGCAGAGATAAATGAATAGGGGAACAAAAGAACAATAAAAGACTTAATAAAACCAAAAATTTGTTCTTTGAGAAAAATCAATAAAATTGATGGGCCACTAGCAAGACTGACGATGAAAAAGAAAAGAGAGAGGATGCAAATAAACAAAATCAGAAATGAGAAGGGGTGCATTACCACAGACCCTGAAGAAATAAAAGAAATCATAAGAAGATACTATGAATAACTATACACCAACAAGCTAGACAACTTAGATGAAATGGACAAATTCCTGGAAACATGCAAATAAGCTACAGTGACTCAGGAAGAAATAGAAGATCTCAACAAACCAATCACAAGTAAAGAGATTCACTTGGTCATCAAAAATCTTCCTGCAAAGAATAGCCCATGGCCAGATGGCTTCTCAGGGGAATTTTATCAAACATTGTGAAAAGAACTGACTCCAATCCCACTCAAACTTTTCCATAAAATTGAGGAAAAAGGAACTCTACGTAACTCATTTTATGAAGCTAACATTATTTTACTACAAAAACTGAGTAAAGATTCTATAAGAAAGGAGGGCAGTGCAATGGTGGCTCAGTAGCAGAATTCTCACCATGCCAGAGACTTGGGTTTGATTCCCGGAGCCTGCCCATGAAAAAAACAAAACAAAAAACAAAACAAAACAAAAAACTACAGGTCAGTCTCCCTAATGAACATAGATGTGAAAATTCTCAACAAAATTTTAGGAAATTGAATCCAAGAAGATATTAAAAGAATTATACACCATGACCAGGGGGGATTTACACTATGAATGCAAGATGGTTCAACACAAGAAAATCAATTAATATAATTAGCACCATTAACAAATCTAAAGGGAAAAATCACATGATTATTTTGATTGATGCACAAAAAGCATTCAACAAAATTCAACATCCTTTTCTGATAAAAACGCTTCAAAAGATAGGAATCAAAGGTAACTTCCCCAATATGATAAAGGGAATACATGAAAAACCGATAGCCAGCATTGTACTCAATGGAGAGAGACTGAAAGCTTTCCCTCTAAGATCAGGAATGAGACAAGGATGCCCACTGTAACCACTATTATTCAAGATTGTGCTGGGAGTTCTAGCTAGAGCAATCAGGCAGGCATCGCTGAAGAAATAAAAGGCATTCAAATCGGGAAGGAAGAAGTAAAACTTTCATTATTTGCAGATGACATGATACTATACTTGGAAAATCCTGAAAAATCTACAGCAAAGTTACTTGAGCTAATAAACAAATTCAGCAAGGTGGTGGGACATAAAATTAACCTACAAAAATCAGTAATGTTTGGGAGGGCCACGGTGGCTCAGCATTCAGAGTTCTTGCCTGCCATGCCGGAGACCCGGGTTCAATTCCCGATGTCTGCCCATTGAAAAAAAAAATATATATATCAGTAACTTTTCTATACACAAGCAATGACCTAACTGAGGAGACAGTTAAGGAAAAAAATTCCATTCAAAATAGCAACTTAAAAGAATCAAGGACTTGGGAATGAACTTAACTAGGGACATAACAGACGTGTACACAGAAAACTACATAACATTGCTTAAAGAAATCGAAGAAGATCAAAATAGGTGGAAAGACATTCCCTGCTCATGGATAGGAAGGCTAAATATAGGTAAGATATCAATTCTACCCAAATTGATCTACAGATTCAATGCAGTATGAATCAAAATTCCAACAACCTACTTTCAAGACTTGGAAAAGTTAATTACCAAATTCATCTGGAAGGAAAAGAGACCCCGAATAGCTGAAAGCATCCTAAAAAAAAAATGAAGTGGGAGGATTAACATTCCCTGACTTCCAAACTTATTATAAAGCCCACAGTGGTCAAAACAGCATGGTACTGGCACAAAGATAGAAGTACTGACCAGTGGAATTGAATTGAGAGTGCAGAAATAGACCACCAAATCTATGGTCAACTAATTTTTGACAAGGTCTCCAAATCCACTGAACTGGGACAAAATAGTCTTCTCAATAAATGGGAATGGTAGAACTGGATATCAATCCAAAAAAAATGAAAGAGGACCCCTACCAAACCATCACAATGGCTAACAAGTCAGAACTTTTTTCCCCAAAGGGAATAAACTTCCCCAAGAAATATTTTATTGCTGAAGGTGTATATACTACCCCCCCACTCTAAAATGACCTCATGACAGCTATCCTTTTTCAAGATGGGCACCTGAAGTTTAGATTTCATTAGTAAAGGGTCAACTACTTAAAGAAATTGATTTTATAAAGTGCCTGAGCAGATTCTTTTTTAGCATAATTATGAATAGAAACAAAGAAGATGCACAAGCACATTAGCTAGAAATAAAAGTTTAGGGATTTTTTTAAAATATGACAGATTGAAGATTCTAATATTTCCCCCGTCTGAAATCCCATCAGTAGTATAGCAAAGATATAAACCAAAACAGCAAAACCAGTAAGAAAGTAGACAAATGACAGAGGTGACTCTCAGTATTTTGAAAACTGACAGAGATGGACTTGTAGTAACTGTTGTGTATATCAGCATTCTCTTCTCTATCTAGTTCCTGTAAGATAGCACTAGTGGTGGTGGTGGTAAGGGCAATGGAGTTGATGGTAGTGATGGAGGTGTTGGTGGAAGAGGTATGATGGTGATGGTTGACCATACCTTTTTCCTTCTACACAGTGAACTGCTTGAGGTCAGAGAGCACTCATCTTGTGTACATTGGATATACCTATGAAAGCTGTATAAGAAGTAGTTTCACAGAAAATGTTTGTTGAATTGAGTGACGGTTCTATCAAGAATTGTGAAGGATCAGATATTTCACCCTACTTGCAAGCAAACAGGCTAGCCTGCAACATGGATGTTGACTGAAGAGATGAGACTCCTGGGTCAGAGGCAAAAGATTTTATTACTCATAGAATAACAAACAGCATGAGCTTCATACATATAACTTCCCTTACCCCCTAGGTCTCACAAGGGTGATGAACAATGGCCCAGATAGATGGATGTGCAGTGGATTTGTGTCATAGCTGAAGAACCACAGCTTAGGAAATACCAATCTTCTATAATAGACTTTCAACACAGCCTTTTGCCCTGTAGAAAAACAGTATCTTTATGATATTGGGCAGTAAACAAACCTATTCCAGAGGGACACGCTATCTCTATCTTCCAAGGCTGTTTGTTATATAAACAAACTTGAAAAAGTAGTCCACAAGGGGACCTCCAGTTTTTGCTCCATGTACAGAGCTTGCAAGTCATCACTCCTGTCCTCACAGCAAGAAAAACCTGAAAATTAACCACTTTTCTTAGATCCATTAGAGAACTGAGGTCTTGGGACAAATTGTTATCCACAACACTGGAGAGGCAGGCGAATACGGAGAGTTCAGATAAAGCTTACCTGAAGCAGAAACTGCTGGAGCTAGTAACTCAGATTTAAATGATAATTGCAATGAATTGCTGGGGCCTGAGTAGAGACTGTTTCCAGAGTTAAAAACTCCTGGGAACCATCTAAATTGAAAGCCACGTTTACATGGATTTTAGCTCCAGGAGCTCTTCCAGGTTCTCATGGTAAAGACTAGAGAAAAATCCCATAATGTTTGGTCTTGGGGAGGGGAAAAGAAACCATTTTGAAATAAGCTCAGAGCAATTTTCATAACAAAGGCTTATCCAGAAAGGGAAAAACTTCACAGTCTTATCAGACATGGAGGAAAAAAAATTACCCAACTCTAGCCCTTTCTAGCCTTCCTGTCTCACCTAAGGGGGAGAAAAAGTTGAGAAGCCTTGTGAAGGGTGCTGCCAGAGGCACAGGCCTACTAAAATACTTAGATCTAATTATATGATTATAGAATACTTTCTATACCTTACCACCTCATCAACAGGGCTCCTATATAATATTGGGGACTACAGCTTAAAGAACTACAAATCTCAGATTCTATTTAAGATGAAGTTTCTAGGGACATCCATCAGGGTTTCAACAAGGGAGACAAAACGAGGACACTAGAAGAAATAAAAAAGGCACAGATACCTACAGCTACAGCAAACATAAAACGTAGTCTAACTTCTAGCCAGATAAACATAAAACCTCACAGTAAATGCCTGCCTCAGTTCTTATTACCCAATAAATCATGTCCTGCTTTCAATAAAAACATTATAAAATATGCTAACTAGCAAGAAAAACACACATCTTAAACAGACAAAGCAAGTATCAGCACAGGACTCAGATATGGCAAAACTTTCACAATTATCAAACTGGGAATTTAATATAATTGTGATTAATATGCTAAAGTGTCTTATGGAAAAGGTGGACAACATGTAAGAACAGATGGGTAATGCATGAAGAGAGATGAAAACACTAAGAAAGAATCAAAAGCAAATGCTAGAAATAAAAAAAAACACTCTAACAGAAATGAAGACTGCCTTTGATAGACGGACATAGTGAAAGAATCAGTGAGTTTGAAGATATGTCAATAGAAACTTCCCAAAATGAAATGCAAAGAGAAAAAAGAAGGAAAGGAACAGAATATCCAAGAACTGTGGGACAACCATAAAAGGTGTAACACATTTAATGGAAATACAGGAAGGAGAAGAAAGTAATGATGGCTGAGAATTTCCCAAAATTAATGAAAGAAAACAAACCACCAATCTAGGAAACTTAGAACACCAAGCAGGATAAATACAAAAAAAAAAAAAAAAAAAAAAAAAAAAAAAAAAAAAAAAAAAAAAAAAAAAAAAAAAAAAAAAAAAAAAAAAAAAAAAAAAAAAAAAAAAAAAAAAAAAAAAAAAAAAAAAAAAAAAAAAAAAAAAAAAAAAAAAAAATTTACACATGGGCATATATTGAAATTGTAGAAACAAAAAACAAAGATATAAAATCTTGAAAGAAGGCTGAGTGGAAAGACAAAAACACCTACCCTAAACAGGAACAAGGATAAAAAATACATTGGATTTCTTATCAGGAACTATGGCAGCAAAAAGAGATTGGACTAAAGTACTTAAGTGTTGAAAGGTAAAAATCATCAATTTAGAATTTTGTATCTAGAGAAATTACCTTTAAACAAAAGAGAAATAAAAACTTTCTCAGACAAACAAAAACTGAAGGATTTGTTGCCAGTCAACCTGCTGTGCTGGTTTGAATCTGCCCTATACCCCAGAAAAGTCATGTTCTTTAATCCTCATTTCAATATTGCTGGGTAGGATCACTTTGATTGTTTCCAAGTGGGGTAGCTTACTAGAGTCCTTTAAGAGGGAATCACTTTGGAAAAAGTTTTAGAGCCCACACAGCCAGAGACCTTTGGAGATGCAGAAGGAAAACACCCCCAGGGAAGCCTTATGAAATGAGGAGAGAAAGCTATGTGCCTTCCCAGCTGAGAGAGAAACCTGAACTTCATTGGCGCTTTCTTTGGAGTAAAGGTATCTTTCTCTGGGTGCCTTAATTTGGACATTTTCACAGCCTTAGAACTGTAAACTTGCAAATGAATAAATTCCCCCCCCCCCCTTTTTTGGCATGGGTAGGCTCTGGGAATCAAACCCAGGTCTCCAGCATGGGAGGCGAGAACTCTGCCACTGAGCTACCATTGCCCACCCTAAATTCCCTTTTTAAAAGCTGTTCCATTTCTGATATATTGCATTCTGGCAGCTTATAAACTAAAACACCTGCCTTGCAAGAAATGTTTAAAAATATTCTTTGAAGAGAAGGAAAATTACATAGCTGAGAAGGTCAGATTTACATAAAGAAAGGAAGCGTGGCAGAGAAGAAATAAATGAAAGTAAAAGAAAATCTTTACTTTTCTATTCATATATGATCTAATAGATAACTGTTTGCTCAAAATAATAATAGCAACAATGTATTGAGTGAATACAGCATGTGGATAAGTGAAAATGGAATCATATAAAATACTTGATTAAAATCAGAGAAGGCAGAGAAAGAGGGAAGATTAAAAAAAAAGAAGAAACAACAAAGTCCTATGAATATAAAACAGTTGCAAACATGGCAACTGGTAATTCAACTATGTCAATAATCACTTTAAATGTGAATGGTCTAAATATAACAATTAAAAGACAGAGACTGTCAGAGTGCATGAAAAACAAGACCTAATTACATGCTGTCTAATAGAAATCCTCTTTAAATATAATATCACAGGAATCAGAGGAAAGATGAATAGCTACATTAATTTCAGACAAAGCAGACTTCAGAGCAAGGAAAATTATTGGAGATAAAAAGGGGAGTGATAAAGGAGGTAAACTCTCCAAGAAGACATAACAAAACTTAATGTCCATGCACTTAACAACAGAGTATCAAAATACTTGAGGCAAAAACTGACAGAACTGAGAGGAAAAATAGACAAATACACTATTATAGATGGAGAATTCAATACCCCTCAGTATATAGTTGAATAGCACCAACAATCAACTGTATCTAATCGACGTTTATAGAGTACTTCACCAAAAAACAGCATAATACACATTTTCTCAAGCTCACATTGAACATTCACTAAGATAAACAACACACTGGACCATAAAATGCATCTAAACAACTTTAAAAGAACAGAAACCATACAAAATATGCTCTCAGACTACAATAGAATTTAAATAGAAATAAATAATAGAAAAAGTTGGAAAATCCCCAAATATTTGGATATTAAACAATACACTTCTAAATAACAAAGAAAAATTTGTTAAAGAAAATTTTAATGGACAAAGAAAAATTTAAAATATTCTGAACTAAATGAAAATGACAATACAATTGATCTAAGCAGTACTCAGAAGGAAATTTATAACACGGTGGCAAACATTAGAAAAGAAGAAAGCTCTAAAAGCGATAATCTGAGCTTCAACCTCAGGAAACTAGAGAAAGAACAGCAATATAAACTTAAAGCAAGCAGAAGAAAGAATTAATACAAATAAGAGCAGAAATGTATGAACTTGAAAACAGGAAAACAATACAGAAAATCAGCAAAACCAAAATGCTGCTTTGAAAAGATCAGTAAAATTTAAATGGTTAAACCTCTAGCAAAGCTAAACAAGAAAAAAAGTGAGAGAACACAAATTACTAATATCAAAAAAATGGAAGAGGTGCCCGCCACTGATTCCATGAACAGTAAAATGATAAGAAAGGAATCTTATGAAAAATACTTTGCCCACAAGTTTGATAAATTAGATGAAATGGACTAACTTCTTGAAATACACAAACTGCCAAAACTCACACAAGGAACAATAGACATAGACATACTCACTTGGTTGTATGTGTAATTATTTTTATGCATTATGGGATTCAATTTGCTAATATTTTCTTGAGGATTATTGCATTTATGCTCATGAGAAATCTTGGTCTGTATTTTTCCTTTTGTGTAAGATCTTTATCTGGTTTTGTTATTACAGTAACACTGGCCTCATAGAGTGAGTTAGGAAGTGTTCCCTCTGTTTCTGTTTTCTGGAAGAGATGATAGAAAATTGTAATTTCCTTCTTAAATGTTTGGTAGAATTCACCAGTGAAACCATCTGGGCCTGGTGTTTTCTTTTTTGGAAGGTTATTAATTATTGGTTCAATTTATTTAATAATTTGGATCAATTCTCAGACTGCAATGGAATTAACAAGCCTCTTCTGGCTTCCAGCTCAAGTTTACATCCCTCCAGCAGAGAGGGTCAGCTATAGCCTCTAGCTTCTCTTAGAACTTTCAAAGTTAGTCCTGTAACTGCTCCCCAAAGAGAATATGTGGCAGTCATCTGTTGAACTACCAGCCCCACTGCACATCCTCATCTACCCCCACCCCATCAACTATCCTAGTACTATCATGCCATCCCCAGAATTCCTTTTCTATTATCTTCTAGCCTTGTCTCCTTGGCCTTCCAGAGATCTGGGCATCAACTGTGTGGAGATGTCCCTTCCTAACCTACAACTCACAGAACTTTTAGGTTCTGAGTATGCCACCTCTTCCCTTTTATCTTCTTGACTCTAGAGGTGGTAGTTTTCCTAGCATTTTAAATCTCTAGGCTACCTCAGCATTCCACTTTTAACCTTTGTGCAATGATTCTCTATATTAAATAGCCTCTGCCTTAAATACTTGGTATGGTTTCTTTTTTTTTTTTTTTTTAACTTTTTTATTAATTAAAAAACTTAACAAAAGAACATTAATATATCATCCCATTCTACATATACAATCAGTAATTCTTAATATTATCACATAGTTGCATATTCATCATTTCTTAGAACATTTGCATCGATTTAGAAAAAGAAATAAAAAGACATCAGAAAAAGAAATAAAACGATAATAGAGAAAAAAAGATTATACATACCATACCCCTTACCCCTTGCTTTCATTTATCACTAGCATT
>PVIY010055130.1:0-13880 GCA_004026745.1 Myrmecophaga tridactyla | reverse complement strand
TTTTTTTTTTTTTTTTTTTTTTTTTTTTTTTTTTTTTTTTTTTTTTTTTTTTTTTTTTTTTTTTTGTTGTTTTTTTTTTTTTTTTTTTTTTTGGTGCACAGGCTGGGAATCAAGCCTGGATCTCCTGCATGGTGGGCAGCCATTCTGCCACTGAAGAACCATATACCCCAGACTAGCTCCTAGTAGAACCTTAAGTTGAATTTATCCCCTACATGAGATCCAGACCTTGATTTGACAGAGAATAATCGACAAACAAAGTGCAAAAGGAAACACTCAACAAAAACCAAGTAAATATAAAACTTCAGGAGAGTGAAGGAAACCAACTTGCAAAATAACCATCTTAAGATAATCAAATGCCCTGAACACAACAGAAAATCACAAAGCACATGAAGATGCAAGCATAAATGGCCCAGCCAAATGACCAAATCAAAATTCCAGAGGGGACACAGAATATGGAACAACAACTCACGGATATTTATAAAGAAATAAAGCATATCAGGAAGACACTAGAAGAGCATAAAGAAGAATTCAGGAGGTTAACAGAAAATGGCAGATCTCACAGAAATGAAAGATATAGTAGACCAAATTAAAAATATACTGGAGACACACCATAGTAGATTAGAAGAAGCAAAAGGAAGAGTAAGTGAGCTAAAAGGTAGAGCAACTAAACTAAAGTGCACAAAAGAAAAAATGGCAAGAAAAATGGAAAAAATGCAATTGGATTTTAGGAAACTGATGGAGAACAGGAGGCACACAAATATAAGAAACACTGGTACCCCAGAAGGAGAAGAAAAGAATAAACAGTTGGGAAAAATAGTTGAAGATATAATCAGGAAAACTTTCAACCTTTATAAAAGACATGAATATGCAAGTCAACTCCCAGCGAACTTCAAATAGAATAAATCCAAACAGACCTACTCCAAGACACATACTAATCAGACTGTCAGATACTGAAGAGAAACAGAAAGTCCTAAAAGCAGCATGAGAAAAGGGAAAACACATAAGACTGACTTCAGACTACTCAACAGGCACCATGGAGGCAATAAGGCAGTGGTATGATATATTTAAGATCCTGAATGAGAAAGGCTTTCAACCAAGAATTCTTTATCCAGACAAGCTATCCTTAAGAATTGAGGGAGAGGTTAAAGTCTTCAAAGACAAAGAAAGATTGAGAGAATCTAGTAAAAAAGAGACCAGCCCTACAAGAAATACTAAAGGGAGCCATGTTAGCTGATAAAAAAGGACAGGAGAGAGAGGTCTGGACGAGGGCAAAGAATTGAAGAATATGAGTAATGGTAATTTAATGCAAAAAAAAAAACAGAAAAGGTAAATAATATATAGATCTGACAAATAAAAACTAAAGGACAAGATGGTAGAGTCAAGGACCGCTTTTACAGTAATTACTTTGAATGTTATTGGACTAAACTCACCAATTAAAAGATACAGATTGACAGAATTGATTAAAAAACATACCCCTTCTATATGCTGTTTACAAGAGATACATATTAGACTCAAGGACACAGATTCAAAGTGAAGGGATGGAAAAAGATCTATGCAAGCTGTAATCAAAAGAAAGCAGGAATAGCTATACCAATATCAGACAAAATAGAGTATAAATGCAAAGAAGTCATAAGAGACAAAGAAGGCCACTACATATTAATAAGAGGGACAATTCACCAGGAAGAAATAACAACCATAAATGTGTATGCTCCCAATCAAGGAGCTCTGTTCTAGTTTGCTAGCTGCTGGAATATGATATACCAGAAATGGAACAGCATATAAAAGGGGGAATTTATTAAGTTGCAAGTTTACAGTTCTAAGGCTGTGAAAATGTCCCAATTAAAGCAAGGATATAGAAATGTCCAATCCAAGGCATCCAGTGAAAGATACCTTGAATTAAGAAGTCTGATGATGTTCAGGGTTTCTCTCTCAACTGGAAAGGCACATGGCGAACATGGTGACATCTGCTAGCTTTATCTCCAGGCTTCTTGTTTCATGAAGCTTCCCCAGGGGCATTTTCCTTCTTCATCTCCAAAGGTCTCTCGCTGTGTGGGCTCTTGCAGTTCTTGTTGCTAGTGGCTCTGTGGTTCTCTCCAAAATGCTTCCTCTTTAAAAGATTCCAGTAAACAAATCAAGACCCACCTGGAATGGGTAGAGTCACATCTCCATCTAATTATACATTAATACCCACAATTGGGTTGTCACATCTCAGTGGAGATAATCTAATCAAGTTTCAACCTACAATGCTGGATAAGGATTAAAAGATCTACAAGATGGATCAGGATTAAAACATGGCTTTTCTAGCATTCATAATCCTTTTAAACCAGCACAAGTTCCAAAGTACACAAGGCACATATTGGAAAAACTGAAAAGAGCTATAGACATATCAACAGTAATGGTGGAAGACTTCAATACACCACTCTCCACTATAGATGGAACCATACAGAGGATCAACAAGGAAATAGAGAACCTAAACAATGGGATAAATGAATTAAATCTAACAGACATATATTACACCCCAAACACCAGGATAAACATTCTTCTCTAGAACACATGGAACCTTCTCCAGGATAGATCATATATTAGGACACAAACTGAATCTTTATAAATTTAACAAGATTGAAATTATCCAAAGTACCTTCTCTGATCACAACGGAATAAAGTTGGAAATTAACAATCACCAAAAACCAGAGCTTTCACAAATATATGGATATTAAACAACATACTCTTAAATAACTTGTGAGTCAAGGAAGAAATTGCTAGAGAAATCAGTAAATATCTGGAGATGAAGCATGATGAGAATACAACATATCAAAACTTATGGGATGCAGCAAAGGCAGTGCTGAGAAGGAAATTTATTGCCCTAAATGCTTATATTAAAAAACAAGAAAAACTCAGTGGCAGAATTCTTGCTGCCATGCCGGAGACCCAGGTTCGATTTCCGGTGTCTGCCCCTGAAAAAAACAAACAAAAACAAAAACAAACAAACAAACAAAAAAACACCCAAGGACAAGCAAAACTTGAGGATTTAACTGCTCACCTGGAGAATTTAGAGGAAGAACAGCAAACTAAACCCAAAGCAAAGAAATAATAAAGACTAAAAATAAACTAACAAGAGAACAATAAAACAATGGAAAGAATCAACAAAACTAAAAGTTGGTTCTTAGAGAAAATAATAAAATTGATGGTTCCCTAGCTAGACTAACAAAGTAAAAAGAGAGAGGACACAAATAAACAAAATCAGAAATGAGAGGGAGGGTTGTTACCACAGATCATGAAGAAATTTTTAAAATCATAAGAGAATATTATGAACTGTATGCTAACAAACTAGACAACTTAGATGAGATGGACAAATTCCTAGAAACACACGAATTACCTATACTGACTCTAGAAGAAATAGAAGATCTCAACAAATCAATTACAAGTAAAGAGCGTCAATCAGTCATCTTCCCATACCTGTCTCTCTCTCAGCCAACAGGGCAAGCAAACTCACTGCCCTCCCCCTCTCTATGTGTGACATGACTCCTAGGACTGTTAACCTCCCTGGCCATGTAGGACAGAAATCCTAGAATGAGCTGGGACTCAGGATCAAGGAATTAAGAAAACCTTCATGATCAAAAGGGGGAAGAGAAAAATGAGACGAAATAAAGTGTCAGTGGCTGAGAGATTTCAAATAGAGTCAAAAGGATATTCTGGAGGTTATTTTTACACATTATATAGATATCCCCTTTTTAGTTTAAGGTGTATTAGAGAGGCTAGAAGGAAGTGCCTGAAAGTGTAGAGCTGTGTTCCAGTAGCCATGTTTCTTGAAGATGAATGTATAATGATATAACTTTTGCAATGTGACTGTGTGATTGTGAAAACCTTGTGTCTGGTGCTCCTTTCATCTACAGTATGGACATATGAATAAAAACTATGGATTAAAAATAAATAAATAATAGGGGGAACAAATGTTAAAATGAATTGAATAGATTGAAATACTAATGATCAATGAAAGGGAGTAGTAAGGGGTATAGAAAAAATAGGCGGAACAAAGGTTAAAATATATTGAGTAGATGGAATTATTAGTGGTCAATGAAAGGGAGGGGTAAGCGGTATGGTATGTATGAGTTTTTTCTTTCTTCTTTTTATTTCTCTTTCTGGAGTGATGCAAATGTTCTAAAAAATGATCATGATGATGAATATACTACTATGTGATGATATTGTGAGCCATTGATTGTACACCATATATGAAATATTTGTATGTTAAGAATGTTTGTGTGTTGTTTTGTTTTGTCAATTAAAAAAAAATCTCCCCACAAAAAAAAGCCCAGGACAGAATCGTTTCACAGGAGAATTTTATCAAACACTTCAAAAACAACTAATGCCAATCCTGCTAAAACTCTCCCAAAAAATCGAGGAAAAAAGAACGCTACCTAACTCATTTTATGACGCTAACATCACTCTAATACCAAAATCAGATAAAGATGATACAAGAAAAGAAAACTACAGACCAGTCTCTCTAATGAACATAGATACGAAAATTCCTAATAAAGTACTTGCCAACCTTATCCAATATCCCATTAAAAGAATTATACCTCATGACTAAGTGGGATTCATACCAGGAACGCAAGGATGGTTCAACATAAGACAAGCAACGTAATACAGCACATTAACAAATCAAAAGGGAAAAATCACTTGATCATAAAGACTGATGCTGAAAAAGCATTAGACAAAATCCAGCATCCTTTCCTGATAAAAACACTTCAAAAGTCAGAAACTGAAGGAAACTTGCTCAGTATCATAAAGGGCATATATGAAAAACCCATAACCAGCAACATACTTAATGATGAGAAATTGAAAGCATTCCCCTTAAGATCAGGAATAAGACAAGGATGTCCACTGTCACTACTATTATTCAACACTGTATTAGAAGTACTAGCTGGAGCGATTAGATAGGAGAAAGAAATAAAGGGCATGCAAATAGGAAAGGAAGAAGTAAAATGTGGGAAACAGACCTTTTGACCTTCAGGCTAAACCTTGAGATGGTGACACGGAACACTAGGTCACGTAGCTCTTGCGACAACCCTCGCTCGTCTCCTATAAGGAAACTTTCAAGGGTAAAAGGGCTGGGGGCTAGAATGTGCTATTCTTTGAAGAAATTTCACAGATAAACAACTTAGCTTAACAGGTTTTGCATTTTCTTGTATTTTACATTTTGGCATAATTGTAATTAACATTAAAGATTAACTTGATATTACTTCCTCCTGCCTTTTGAAGTAACCACTAATAAATAGCTGGAGCAAAACTAGCAAAGGGCTTTTGGCTCTAGAAGTTCAAGAGTTCCCTACTCCCATTTTCAGAAATCTGTGTCTGTCTTAATTCTCGTATCACCCTGTCAGCAACAGTAAAACTTTATTTGCAGATAACATGATCCTACACTTAGTAAACACTGAGAAATCTACAGCAAAGCTACTTGAGCTAATAAATACAGCAAAGTGGCAGGATGGAAGATTAATGTACAAAAATCAGTGATGTTTCTATTCACAAGCAATGACCTATCTGAGGTGACAACTAACGAAACAATTCCATTCAGAATAGCGACCTGAAGAATCAGGCATCTAGGAATAAGCCTAACCATGGATCAAGGACTTATACACAGAAAATTATTTTTAAAATTGCTAAAAGAAATTAAAAATTACCTAAGTAGATGGAAAGACATTCCATGCTCATGGATAGGACGGTTGAATATTGTCAAGATGCTAATACTACCCAAACTAATCTACAGATTCAATGCAACATTATTTGAAGACTTTAAAAAACCAGTTATCAAATTTATATGGAAGGGAAAGAGACCCTGAATAGCTAAAGATATCCTAAAAAAAGAAGAGTGAAGTGGGAGGACTATCATTTCGTGACTTCAAAGCTTATTTTAAAGCCACAGTGGTCAAAAGAGCATGGTACTAAAAAACAAACAAATCAAAAAAAAAAAGCATGGTACTGGCACAAAGATAGAAGGACTGACCAGTAGAATAGATTAGAGCGCAGAGATTGACCACCATATTTATGGACATCTGATCTTCAATAAGGCTCCCAAATCCACCGAACTGGAACAGAACAGTCTTTTCAATAAATGGGCATGGGAGAACTGGATTTCAAAAGCAAGAAGAATGAAAGAGGATCCCTACCTTACATCCTATACAAAAATTAATTCAAAATGGATTAGATCTAAATGTAAGAGCCAGTACCATAAAACTTCTGGAAGAAAATGTAGGAAAACATCTTAAGACCTAGTAATAGGAGGTAGCTTCTTAAACTTTACACCTAAAGCACAAGTTGTGAAAGAAAAAAATAGACAAATGGGAACTCCTTAAGATCAAGAGCTTCTGTGCCCCAAAGGACTTTGTTAAAAACATGAAGAGGCAGGCAACTCAATGGGAGAAAATATTTGGAAACCACACGTTAGATAAAGGCTTGAAATCCTGTGTACATAAAGAAATTATATAGCTCAACAACAAAAGAACAAACAACCCAATTACAAATGGGCAGGGGAAATGAATAGCACTTTTCTGAAGAGTAATTACAGATGGCTAAAAAGCACATGAAGAGCTATTCATCTTCAATGGCTATAAGGAAGATGCAAATTAAAACAACAATGAGATATCACCTCACACCTGTAAGAATGGCTGCTATTAAACAGTAAACTACAAATGTTGGAGAAGATGTGGAGAAATTAAAACAGTTATTCACTGCTTGTGGGAATGTATAACGATTCACCTGTGAAGTCAGTTTGATGATTCCTCAGAAAAATAAATATGGAGTTGTCCTATGACCTGGCAATACCAATATTCAGTGTATACACAGAGGAGTTGAGGGCAGTGACATGAACAGACATTTGCACACCAATGTTCATAGCAGTACTATTCAAAATTGCCCAGAGATGGAAGCAATGTAGGGCTAACAACAGACGAGTAGATAAACAAAATGTGGTGTATACATATGATAGAATATTATGCAGTAGTAAGATGAAATGATGTCCTGAAACATATGACAATGTGGATGAACCTTGAGGATATAATGTTGAATGCAATAAGTTAAGACACAAAAGGACAGATACTGTATGGTTCAGTTAATATGACTCTGGTAAAACCTCCAGGGCTTTGGAGCAGCTAGAAGAAAAAATCTGAGACGAGGGAATGGTAGCCCATGACAAACTCTGGGACCTGTTCTGTAATTGCTTGTTGAAGTGTGCTTTGAAAATTACTGCTCTTTTCTTTATATATATGTTATATCTTACAGCAACAGCAACAAAAGTTTTTTAAAAAAGAAAAAAACCTATAGGCAACTATAGTAATATTAGATAAAATAAATTCCTGAAGTCAAAAATTTGAAAATGTTTAGTAACATAGGACACTACTACAGCAAAGTTGATATTTGTATAACTTTTTACTTAATATTTTGAGAACACACAGTTTTGATAGCTAATAAAATGGTACTTAAGATAATGTTTAATATTTAGAATCTAAAAAACTCTATCTAGATTTCTTCCCTTCTTTGCTTTAATTTTAAATTGGTTTATGAAACATCTTGTACAAACAGGCTTTACATCTTGACTACTTAAATATTTTACTTAAATATGCCTATGGATAAGCTAACTAAGATACCCATTTTAGGTGGTTAAGATTTCCATATGTTTTAATTTCTCCACATCTTCTCCAACATTTGTAGTTTACTGTTTGTTTAATAGTAGCCATTCTTACAGGTGTGAGGTGATATCTCATTGTTGTTTTAATTTGCATTCATTTCCCCTTCATATTTTCCTGAAATCAGGAAAATGTTTAGTCATAGGTCATTATTTTAGCAATGTAGGTATTTGTAATAATTTTCTACTTGATATTTTGAGAACATTCACAATTTTGACCGCTAGAAAAAAAATGTCATGACCTCTCACCAAGTCTCCAGACAGAAGTCAATTCACAAACCTAGGTCCTCTTGAGGAAGGACCCTGGAGTATTTCCAGAAGTACATGCTATGAATTCTCCTCCAAGCTTCCCTAAAGGGACCCACTGCTATTTACTAGAGTGACTGCATATTAGAGAAAAGGAAATGACCTTTTAGGGCTTACTAATTCCTGGGGAACCAAAACACCACTGCAGCCTACCAATGAAAGTGAGGGCTTACATGGTCAGATAAAAAATGGAATGCTTTGTTATACTGACCCATCAATTTCTGAATGAATAATTGAAATAAATATACTTGGCAACTGGTGGAATCCCCCCACTGGCAGATCCTGGCAGAGTTAAAGAGATTAATGTCACCATTAAAAACTTGAAAGAAGCAAGGGTGGTGATATCTGCCACATTCCCCATTAACTCACCAGTTTGGTTTATGCAAAAGTTAGATGAATTTTGGACAATGACTGTGAACTACTGTAAACTTAATCAAGTGGTGATGTCAATTGCAGTTGATATTCAAGATATAGTATTGTTAAGGGTGCAAATCAACACGAGGGTAAATCAACTTTGTATACTATTACTGACCTGGCTAATCACTTTTTACGTACATCAATTTGCAAAAACCATCTGAAGCATTGTTTTTACCTGATGGGATCTCAGTGCACCTTCACAGTTTTACCTTAGGACTTCATCAACTCTCCTGTCATAATATAGTCCACAGAGCTCTTAAACATCTCGACATTCCACAAACATCCTGACATTCCAAAAACATCTCACTGGCCCACTATATAGATGTTATGCTAATTTAGTAAGACATGAATACTAAAGGGTGTTAGAAAAAAAATCCAGAAAAATTCAAGTGTCCGTCACATCAATGAAGTATCTGAGGAATCAGTGGTCCACATGTTAAGATTTCCCTTCCAAGGTGAACGATAAATTGCTGCAATTCATATCACCATGAATGAAAAAGAGGCATAATACTTGGTAGGCCTTTTTGTAATTTGGAGGCAACATATACTACATGTGAATGTACTTCTTCAAACCATCTATAAACTCACCCATAAGTCTGACAGTCTAGAGCGGGGACCAGAGCAAGAGAAGGCTTGCAATGCAAGCTGCTATGGCAGTTGAGCCTTATGATCCACCAGACTCAATGACACACAACATTTCCATGGCAAATGGGGATATAGAATGGAACCTATAGAAAGAAAGTGTAAGAAAACAGAGCCCAGAGAAAGGCCAAGATGGCAGCGTAGTGAGGATTTAATTTGTCCTACAGAGCAGCTAGTAAATAGCCAGGACCACTACAGAACAACTGCTGGGGCCACATGAGTGACCGGACACACACTGTACACCAGTCTGGACAAGCTGGACCAGCTGGACCAGCTGCGATCCCACCCACAACCGTGAGTTTCCCAAGCCGTGGTGGCTGGCGCCCCTCCCCCACAGGCTGCTTCCCAGAGGGGAAAGGAAAGAGATTTTACTAGCAGCAGGAGGGGCTAAGCTCTACCAAGCTCCAATTGTGGAATTTAACAAATTCTGATTACAAAAATAGGCCCACAGCTCAGCTGAACCTCAAGTAAAAGTAGAGGTCGCTGGTTTTTGCCCCAGCGGAGAGGGGTCAGGGCTGACTGAAAAAGAAAAAAGGAAGAAAAAAAAAGCGGTTATTTTGCATTTGAAACGGTCTGGGCCCAGAAGGAAAAAAGGGGGCACACAGGACCTGGAGATAGACAGAGCAACATACCAACTTAAGCTCTTAATTGGCAACCCCCCAAGGAACGGGGGTCCTGCTCTGAAAAAGATTTTTCTCTTTCGTTTTTGTGGCTGTGTTTCTATGGCTTGACTACTCTTTGGAAACAGCTGAAAGGCTTCTCTGGCTCCAACTGCCCCAGGCATAGGTAGAATTAAGCTTGTTGGAGTGTCTGTCTGGAGCTAGTGCCTTCCACAGGAGATGGCTTGGGCCCAGATCAGGTGGAACCCCTCCCTCAAGGAATTCAGACCCCAAGGTCTGGAAAAGTGAAGCATTAAAGCCAGATAACAACCTCTCCTCTGTCTCAACCACGCTCCCAGCAGGAACAGTCTGCTGAAATTAAAGGTATGGCATCACCTTATGCTGGTGGGACCTGCAGGCAGAAAGCGCCATATACTGGGCAGGACAGGAAAAACACAGAGTCCAGAGGCTTCACAGGAAAGCCTTTGTATCTGCTGGGTCTCACCTTCAAGGAAAACTGGTGCAAGTGACTCTTTCCTCCTAAGAGGAGGCCAGTTTGGTTTGGGAAAATCTGAGTGGGGTTTATAATACCTAAATAGACCCTCCTAAGAGGGGGATAAAGGCACCATACACACAGGGCAAGAAACAAGAAAACAAGAACTAAAAAATTCTGCTCTGTTAAACAAAACCGAAGCTAGAGGTCTGGAATAATGTGAACTGAATGTCAAAGAAAAGACACACAACAAAGACATACAGCAAGAAAATCCTAGGTAAAAAAGAAGGTGAAAACAATCTCCAGAACAAACTAATTAAGGTAATTAAATGCCTGGATGCCAGCAAAAAATAACAAATCACACTTGGAAAAGTGAAGATATGGCCCAGTCAAAGGAACAAATCAAGAATTCAAATGAGATACAGGAGTTGAAACAATAAACTCAGAATGTTTGAACAGACATGGAAAACCTCATCAAAAATCAAATCAAAGCATTGAGGGAGGAGATAAAGAAGGCAAGGAATGAACAAAAAGAAGAAATGGAAAGTCTGAAAAAACAAATCACAGAACTGATGGGAATGAAAGGCACAGTAGAAGAGATGAAAAAAACAATGGAAACCTACAATGTCAGATTTCAAGAGGCAAAAGACAGGATTAGTAAACTGGAGGACATGACATCTGAAAATTGACAAACAAAGGAAAATAAAGGGAAAAGAATGGAAAAATACGAGCAGGGACATGGGGAATTGAATGACAACAAGAAGCGTGCAAATATACATGTTGTGGGTGTCCCAGGAGGAGAAGAAAAGGGAAAAGGAGGAGAAAAACTAATGGAGGAAATTATCACTGAAAATTTCCCAACTCTAATGAAAGACTTAGAATTACAGATCCAAGAAGTACAGCGAACCTCAAACAGAATAGATCCAAACAGACGTACTCCAAGACACTTACTAATCAGAATGTCAGATGTCAAAGAGAAAGAGAGAATCTTGAAAGCAGCAAGAGAAAAGCAATCCATCACATACAAGGGAAGACCAATAAGAACATGCGTAGATTTCTCAACAGAAACCATGGAGGCGAGAAGACAGTGGGATGATATATTTAAATTACTAAAAGAGAAAACTGCCAACCAAGAATTGTATATCCAGCAAAACTGTCCTTCAAAAATGAGGGAGAAATTAAAACACTTTCAGACAAAAAAAAAATCACTGACAGAATTTGTGACCAAAAGACTAGCTCTGCAAGAAATACTAAAAGGAGGACTAGAGACAGATAGGAATAGACAGGAGAGAGAGGTGTGGGGGGAGAAGAGTGTAGAAACGAAGACTATCAGTAAAGGTAAAAAGAAGAAAAATTAGTTATGACATATAAAATCCAAAAGGCAAAATGGTAAAAGAAAGTACTGCCTGTACAGTAATAATACTAAATGTTAATGGATTACACTCCCCAATCAAAAGACATAGACTGGCAGAATAGATTAAAAAACAGGATCCATCTATATGCTGTCTACAGGAGATGCATCTTAGACCCAAGGATAAACATGGGTTGAAAACGAAAGGTTGGAAAAAGATATTTCATGCAAATAACAATCAAAAAAGAGCAGGAGTAGCTATATTAATATCCAACAAATTAGACTTCAAATGTAAAACAGTTAAAAGAAACAAAGATGGACACTATGTATTAATAAAAGGAACAATTCAACAAGAAGACATAACAATCATAAATATTTATGCACTGAGCCAGAATGCTCCAAAATACATGAGGCAAACACTGAAAAGAGAAATAGACACATCTATAATTAATAGTTGGAGACTTCAATTCCCCATGCTCATCAATGGACAGAACATCTAGACAGAGGATCAATAAAGAAACAGAGAATTTGAATACAATAAATGAGGCTAGACTTAACAGACATTTATAGACCATCACACCCCACAACAGCAGGATACACATTTTTCGCAATGCTCATGAATCATTCTCAAGGACAGACCATATGTGGGTCACAAAGCAAGTCTCAATAAATTTAAAAAGACTGAAATCATACAAAACACTTTCTCAGATCATAAAGGGATGAAGTCGGAAATTCACAAATATATGGAGGCTCAACAACACACTCTTAAACAACCAGTGAGTCAAGGAAGAAATTACAAGAGAAATCAGTAAATATCTCGAGGCAAATGAAAACAAAAATACAACATATCAAAATTTATGGATGTAGCAAAGGCAGTGCTAAAGAATAGGCATTGCCCTAAATGCCTATAATGTCAAAAAAGAAGAGAAAGAGCAAAAATTGAGGAATTAACTGTCCACTTGGAAGAACTAGAGAAAGATCAGCAAACTAACCCCAAAGCAAGCAGAAGGAAAGAAATAATGAAGATTAGGGCAGAAATAAATGAAATTGGGAACATGAAAACAATTGAGAAAGAAACAAAACCAGAAGTTGGTTCTATGAGAAAACCAATAAGATTGATGGACCCTTAGCGAGGCTGACAAAAAGAAGAGAGAGGATGCAAATAAATAAAATCAGAAATGGAAGAGGAGACATAACCACTAACTCCACAGAAATAAAGGAAGTAATGACAGGATACTATGAACAACTTCATGCTAATAAAGTCGACAATGCATATGAAATAGACAATGTCCTAGAAAGGCATGAACAACCAACATTGACTCAAGAAGAAGTAGACGACCTCAACAAACCAATCACAAGTAAAGGAACTGAATCAGTCATTAAGAAGCTCCCCAAAAAGAAAAGCCCAGGACCAGATGGCTTCACAGGTGAATTCTACCAAACATTCCAGAAAGAATTAGTACCAATTCTATTCAAACTCTTCAAAAAGATTGAAGAGGAGGGAAAGCTACCTAACTCATTCTATGAAGCCAACATCACCCTCATACCAAAGTCAGACAAAGATATTACAAAAAAAGAAAACTACACACCAATCTCTCTAATGAATATAGATGCAAAAATCCTCAACAAAATTCTTGCAAATTGAATCCAGCAGCACATTAAAAGAATTATATACCATGACCAAGTAGGATTCATCCCAGGTATGCAAGGATGGTTCAACATAAGAAAATCAATTAATGTAGTACACCATATCAACAAATCAAAGCAGAAAAGCCACATAATCATCTCAATTGATGCAAAAACAGCATTTCACAAAATTCAACATCCCTTCCTGTTGAAAACACTTCACAGCACTGGAATAGAAGGGAACTTCCTCAATATGATAAAGAGAATATATGAAAAACCCACAGCTAACATCATCCTCAATGGGGAAAGACTGAAAACTTTCCCTGTAAGATCAGGAACAAGACAAGGATGTCCACTATCACCAATGCTATTCAACATTGTCTAGCCAGAGCAATTAGACAAGAAAAAAGAAATACAAGGCATCAAAATTGGAAAGGAAGAAGTAAAACTCTCACTGTTTGAAGATGATATGATACTACATGTCAACCCCCCCCCCCCAAAAAAAACACAGCAAAACTACTAGAGCTAATAAATGAGTACAGCAAAGTGGCAAGTTACAAGATCAAAACTCAAAAACCTGCAGTGCTTCTATACACTAGTAAAGAACAATCTGAGGGGGAAATCAAGAAAAAAAATTCTATTTACAATTGCAACCAAAAGAATAAAATATTTAAGAATAAATTTAACTAAAGAGACAAAAGATGTATACAGAGAAAACTACAAGAAACTGTTAAAAGAAATGACAGAAGACCTAAATAAATGGAA
>PVIY010055129.1:0-13884 GCA_004026745.1 Myrmecophaga tridactyla | reverse complement strand
ATCTAAGTAGTCGAATCTGTCTCTCTCTCCCTAAGGCCACAGCTACCATTTTACTTCATTAGTCTAAGTCAGCCTTACTTGTTTTCTGGATGACTAAAAGAGCCTCCTGACTGGCTCCTTGCATCTACTCTTGCCCTCTGCACCCCATTCTCCAAACTGGAGCCTGATTTTTCAATTTCTCTCTCCCTCTTCCTCTCCCTAGGCCTCTCTCTCTCTCTCTCTCTCTCTCTCTCTCCCTCTCTCTCTCATTCATACATGTACACACACAAGTACCCAGTACTTAAAACGCTTTGATGCCTTCCTACTGATATTAAGATGAAGACCTATATCTTACCTTAGCATGACTTATGACTTGCCTAAACTGGTACCTATCTGCCTTGTCCAATCTCACTTTTAGCCACTTTAACCCTCATTCTCTTTACATCAGTCAAACAACCTGCATTCACTTCCAGAAAGGTGCCATTTCTATTCAGCATTAATTTCTAAAAAGCATTAACATATGCTGTTTCCTTGGCCTAGTTAACTCCCATCCATGACACAGAACTTATGTTAAATGTCACTTCCACTGTGAAGCCTCCTTGATTTCCCAAACTAGATTATATGTTCTCACTGAACCCCATGTCTTTCTTTCTCAATTTATAATTAATTAGACCTTAATTTACTTGAATATTTGAATGTCCAACTCTTCCATTAAACTCTAAGTTCCAAGAGGATAGCAACATTCTTTTTTGGCTTATTATTTTATCCTCAGCACTTCTCTCAGTGTCATATAGTAGGTGTTCAATAATAAATGAATGGGTAGATTTTGTTTAATTTATTTCCTCAATAAACACTTGAATAATGTTTACTAAGTGCTGGCACCACTATAAATATTTTTTAATAGTAACATATTTAATCTATATGTTCTCTTAGCCCCTCTTTTGAGCACTTTCAGCTGCTTATTTGGAACTGAATTTTAAGGAAGAGTACTTCAAATCTGTAATAGAAAGCACACATTTTAGCTGTACAGGGTCTTATTACTGTTCTCAAAAATATCTTTCTGGATCTTCATAAAGGTGAACCTTTAGAACTTATTCTTATGAACTCTATATATCATCCTGAAATACATCACCTGATACCCAATATAACTGCACTATAAATGGCAAGAAAGTGGCAATGAAAGAAGTTCTTATCTTTCAATAATATCTGATAATACTGGTGTAAAATATTTCCTTCAATTATTTTATAAGTTCATTAAATAAATGACTATTAGGTAGCTGAGGAGTAAATAAAAAGAACTTCTGTAATTGTTATGAACCCAGAGACCCATGTAGTGAGTTCTAGAGCAGAGTTAAGTTCAATAAAACATGGTCTATCCACCAAAAGGAAGTTTAAAGTAGTTCTGAAATCTTTAAATTCTGTTTACTAAAGAATGCTAAAAAGAATTTAATGTACCTTTCTCCTTTTTAAAAAAATATCAAGACAGGGAAAAAGCCCCCAGAGAAGCTGCGAGACAAGGACACACCCAGAAACGCAGAGAGGAAGCCCCTGAAGCCAGAAGCTGCAAGCAATAAAATCCAGGAAAGAAGGGAGAGACCAGGAGATTTTGCCATGTGCCTGGCCACATGACAATGGACTTGAGAATTGCTGGTAGCCAGTCTTCAGGGAGAAGGTATTGTCCTGTTGATGCCTTGATTTGGACATTTTTCACAGCCTCAGGACTGAAAACATGTAAGCTAATAAATTTCCATTATGTAAAAGCCAACCCATTTCTGGTATATTGCATTTCATCAGCTATAACAAATTAAAAGACTAAATCACAAGAGAAGGTGGAAAGGAAGGAGCCCAGATTGTGAAGGAAACCTGGGCAGAAAAGGGCTGCTCCTCTCCAGGTCCACTTCTGTTTGTATCTAATGTGTTTCTACTACATGACTGGCCCTTTCTGGCCAATGTCTCTTTGGATCAGCATGGACATAAAGCCCAGCCACATTTCTCTCCCAAAGTCCTGAGCATGGAGAGCCAGACTTCAAGGTCTGGCTCCGAGACAAGGCAACATTGGGGAGAACCAAGAAAAAGTGGAGGATGTTATCTGTGAGAGAAGGAAACAAGAAGACAAGGGGAAGGTTGAGGAAAGACCAGAGCCACCAGACAAGGAGGCCCATAATGGAGTGACCCTCTGCCTGACAGCCTCTGTCCCAGCACCATATGCCTGAGGCTGGTAGAACTTTCTTAACTAACTATCCATAGCTTTACTTTATTCCTTCTCCATTTGTAGCCAATTTCTCTTTCACCTAAACAGAATCTGGACTAAAATGGAAATGAAGAATTTTTGAGCAAGAAGGCTTCTTAGACATTACCTGATATGACCCCTAATTTCATACCAGAGTCTCAAGGCAGGAAATCCCCACTCTGTCCTGTCTGCTTTGTCAAGGTCTGAGGAGACGAACTGCTGGGTTTCCTGGAAGAAGGACCAAACACAGTGACTCCAGGTCCCATAGAGGACTCCTAGCTGCTAGGAGGTGGTCTTGCCCAGCCTTCAGACTGGGAAGCCATGTGCTCAGTCCCTGTTGATGAGAAGATGACAGCCCTCTATCTGCAGTGAGGGCTCCTCCCAGCCAGACCCCAGGGTGGTCTCCAACACAGGGGCCAAGAGGGCAGGTCTCCTGCATCTGGGGCTAAGTGGAATCTTCTCTCCTCCTCCCCCAACAATCCTGCATTCCCATTTGTGATGAGTTTTCAGCATCATCAAAATCCAAGATCAGTGGTGGGAATTCACTTTATATTTGGGTAACAAAACAGCCCATTTCTGTTATTTTTCCAGAGAAAATGATGTCTGTTCCAAAGATGTCACCTCTAGAAACTGAAGACTGCCAGCAACCTTCTTTTTCTTTTAAGTTGACTGCTAGGCTACTGAGGTGGTTGTTGTATTACTTTTTAATACTTTTTTGTATATTTTAATATTCTTATTTAATATTTTAATATTAATATTTGTGTTAGTTAGATTCAGTTGTCAACTTGGCCAGGTGAGCATACCTAGTCTTGTTGCTGCGGACATAAGCCAATGGTACATGAACCTCATTTGTTGCTAATTACATCTGCAGTCGGCTAGGAGGCGTGTCTGCTGCAATGAGTGACGTTTGACTTAATTGGCTGGTGCTTAAATGAGAGACTCAACGTAGCACAGCCTAAGCAGCTCGGCATTCCTCATCTCAACACTAGCAGCTCAGCCCAGGCCTTTGGAGATGGAGAGAGAAGTCACCCCGGGGAAAGTTGTTGGAACCCAGGGGCCTGGAGAGAAGACCAGCAGAGACCATCTTGTGCCTTCCACGTAAGAAAGAACCTCAGTGGAAAGTTAGCTGCCTTTCCTCTGAAGAACCAACAAAATAAATTCCCTTTTATTAAAAGCCAGTCCATCTCTGGTGTGTTGCATTCCGGCAGCTAGCAAATTAGAACAATATTTATTAAATATGTATTTAATATTATTGTGGTAAACATCTATAATATAAAATTTTCCATTTTAACCATTTTTAAGTGTATAATTCAGTAGCATTAATTACATTCACAGGGTTTTCATACCATCACCACCATCCATTGCCAAAACTCTTTAATACCCCAAACAGAAACTCTGTACTCCTCATTTTCCCCTATCCCTGGCCCCTGGGACCTACTTTCTATCTCTATGAATTTGCATTTTGTAGATTTTTTATGTAAGTGGAATCTTACAATAAAAATTTAAAAATAAATAAAAATGTCAAGATCCAGACAGCTTTCTGAAGATTCTCTCTCACCAAACCTTTTTATATACTCGTGCATGTCCTTTCCTACTCCCAACTGCCTGTGCTTTATCCTCTTGCTTCCTGGGATATACACTGTGCTAGACCCTATTGCTTGTCTCAATTCTCACTGTCTCAAAAGAGCTACAAGTCTTTTTCTCTATACTTATTTTACTCTCCAAATATTTTAAGGGTAAAGTGAGGAGAGAGATTTTGGATACTCAGATGTTGGTATGTTTTTGCACTTATTAATGGTGTCTTTCAAATTTTAATGTGCAAAAGAATCACCTTGAGAGCTTTTAAATGCAGATTCCCAAGCTCCACTATCAGAGGTTATGATTCAACCTCTGGTAGTTATGCATCAGGCCTACAAAATTGCATTTGTTTTATAGTTTGAGTTTCGTAACCTCTTTAAGAAATCATCACCTTTGTTTCACGGAGCCTGCCTATCATTGCCTAACCTGATGACACAATGGTTTATCCTGTGGTTGTGCATCCAAGTTTTTTGCCTTGTTTTGTTTCATTTTTAAGAATTTTTACAATTTTAGCTCTTACTTTTAGGTCCTGATCCACTTCAAGTTAATTGCTGTGCTTGGTGTGAAGTAAAATTGAGGTTCATTTTTTTCCCCATACACATGTCCAATTTTTTTAGCACCAATTGAACCACACTGGCACCTCTGTTAAAGAATCAGTTGGATCATGTAATTGAGGATCTATTTCTGGATCTGGATTCTGGATTCTGTTCCAAACAGTGCTGATTACTTAGCTTTACAGTAAGCATTAAAATCAGGTACTATAAATCCTCCAAACTTCTTGTGCTTTTTTCAAATTGTTTTGGTTATTCTGGGTTCCTTGAATTTCCATACTGATTTTAGAAGAAACATATCAATTACTTCAAAAACATCCTGTGAAATTTTAATTGGGATCTCTTTGAAACAATAGGGGAAGAGTTGCCATCTTAACAATATTGAGACTTTCAAACTATATGTGGCAAATATCTCCATTTATTTAGATCTTCTTTAATTTCTTTTAGCACTATTTTATAGCTTTCAAAATATTGTTCTTACATATCTATTGTTAAATTTATTCCTACATGGTTTTTTTTTGATGATGTGATAAATGATATCTTTATTTCATTTTTTAATTTCTATTGCTAGAAAATAAAAATACAATTAAATTTTACATACTAACCTTATGTCCTGTGACTTTACTAAATTTACTTATTAGCTCTATTAGCTCTTTTTGTAGTTTCCTTAAAATTCTCTATATACATGATTATACATGATCATGTCACCTGCAAATAGAAGTTTGTCTTTTCTTTTCCAATCTGTATGCATTTACTTTTCTTGCCTTATTGCAATAGTTAAGACCTCCAGTACAATATTGAGTGGAAGTGGTGAGTGTAGACATCCATGCCTTTTTCTTGATCCAAGATAAAAAGTATTTGACCTTTCACTATTAAATATGAATTTAGTTGTAAATTTTTATACTTTAATTAGTTTGAGGACATTCATCCTATTTTTAGTTTTCTGAGAGTTTTAATCACAAATTGGTATAACAATTATCAGATGCTTTTTCTACATCCATTGAAATGATCAAATAGTTTTTCTCCTTTATTCTGCAATATGGTGAAGTGCATTGATTAATTTTTTGCATTTTGAACTACCTTGGATTTCTGGGATACTCATGAGAGGTATCGGTCCATAATTTTATTTTCTCATGATATCTTTGTCTGGTTTGTGTATGAAGAGAATATTGGCTTCATAAAATTATTGTGGATGTTCTCTCTCCCCTTCTGTTTTCTGAGATGGTTTATGTAGAATTATTATTATTTTCCCTCAAAGTTGTGACAAAATTCATCTTGAAACCATCTGTGCATGGAATTTTCATTGCAGGAAAGTTTTTAATTAAAATTAATATTCTTTAATTTATTAAAGATTTATTATAATAAATAATTAATTAATTCAAGTTTTCTATTTCTTCTTGGGTCTGTTTGGAAATTTGTATCTTTTAATGAATTTTCCCATTTTAAAGAGAATTTGACTTATTAAGAAGCTCCCGGGTAATGGAGATGCTTCCAGCCCAAGGACTACACTCTGATGATATTGTGCTAGAGCATTAGAGACTATCAGAAACATAGCAGGTCTTTGTTAGGTACTTAGTATTTACAGAGGAAACTCCTGAGCATCTGAATTTCAGGAAACAGAGTGACATTAATGTCTTAAATATTATCCCAAATAGACATTTTAACTCACAATTTATTCCAGTTTTAGGGTGAAAGTCATAGTCACTGGTCAGTAATAACTGTGACTGATTTTTAGCATCTTGTCTTATCTAACTTAAAAAATATATTATGAGGGCAGGCCACAGTGGCTCAGCAGGCAGGGTTCTCACCTGCCATGCTGGAGACCTGGGTTCGTCTCCTGGTTCCTGCCCAAGCAAAAAAGAAAAAAAAAACAAACTATATATATATATATATATATATATATTGAACAGAATCTTTTTCTTTCTTCGGAAGGTGTTGCCTGAGGATAGAAGTAAAGTGTCAGGTTATAACTAGAACTTTTTTTCCATATTTAAACAAATGTAGTCTTGCTTTTACCTTCCTAGAAAACTATACCAACAGTGATTTGCAAGAAAAATCAAACTATCTCAACCTGACATACATACTACTAAGTTACCTAAGGAATTAAGTAAAAGGTTAAGAGTGATTAATGCTTAAAAATTAGCCTGATTAGGAATCATTGATTCTTCCCCTGTGGGCAGATACCTGTTCTGAATTTCTGTTATTTTATACTTTACATGAGTTTTAATTCTACTATTATTTTAGCTATTTCCTAAGAGAAAATTTAAAAGATTTCTATTATTATAGCAAAAAGGATTTGGGTTTGTGGTTTAGACCAAGAAACTTGATTTTTACCACTTTAAGAACCATGGATGGCTCAAGGTAAACTTGAAATTTTAAGGGAACTTTTTTTTTTAAGTCAGTGGCCACTTAACACATATAAGCAGGATGAGGTCAACTAGTCACGTGCAGGTAACAGATCCTCTTTGACATCTCACTATATTCCTTGCTTTACTTTTCCTGGCTGCTCAAGCAAATGCCATGAAATGGGTTGTGTTAAATAATGGTCATTTATTCTCTCATGGTTTGAAGCTGGGAAAAAGTTCAAATCAAGGCATCATCAAGGCAAAACTTTCTTCCTGAAGACTGTGGCATCCTGGGGCTGGCTGTGGCAATCTTTGTCCTTAGCTCATCACATGGCTATGGTGGTGTCTCCTGGTCTCTCATTTCTCTTCCGGGTTCTACTGATGTTGTTTCTTGCTTCCTGTGGCTTTCTCTCCATGTGTCTGAATTTCACTCTGCTTATAAAGGACTCTAGTAACCCATCCTGATTGAAGCCACACCTCGGATAAAGTAACCTCATCACAAGGTCCTACTTACAGGGGTTTGTCACCACAGGAATAGATTAGATTTATGAACGTGTTTTTCTGGGATGCATGTAGCTCCAAACCACCACATCCTGCTTCCCCTGACTCTTCTAGACTCTATGTCTAGGAAGAAGTAAAGACTGGGAAAAGAAATGCAGTAAGGTAAATGAGCCATGTTTACACTGAGAAAATATAGAACTGTTGTTGAGGGACAGAATGTTGACCTTCTAAATTATTTACAGAGATCAGAAACTCTTATAGAGGAAGTAGAAATTGGCAGTGAAGCAACATGTGGGGTTCTGGGCATCATGACAAGCCACAGACAGTCGGGCAGTGTCTGAAATAAGCTTCAGAGGCCTAATTCACTTTATTCTGGTAATTAGGAACCTGAGGAAATTCAGTTCAGCTGCAACAGCAAGTGACTAGTAAAAGATGACTGAAAGTAGCTTAAGAGGCAGTCTTCTAAATCATCTCTGGAGGGATAAGGTGTAAGTGGCCATAGATTTATTTAAAAGAAAATACTAAGAAAAAAATATTAGAGATATAAGGTATGATGAATGTCCAGCAAACACTTTGTGTACCCTTCTTTCAGTCTCTTGTTTTAATGTCAGTTTCCCAACTAGACTATGCACTTCTTTAGCTCGAGAAACTTTTCTATTCATCTTTGTTTCATTAGCATTTAGCTCAAGGTCTGGGGCTTTAGCAGTCACTCAATGAATGATTAAAAATGAATGAATAAGTGGTTAAATGATGCAGTGTTAAAGGAATTAATGGGGAGACAAAAAATGGCGATTTATGATATATTATGTTTAATGTACTGGTTTAAAAAAATCCTGGAAGACTGTTCTTTAAACTTCTGCAGGAAATGGGTATATTGTAATAACATGAGTGTCACAAGTACTTGAATTTGATAGACTCATTAGAATACTAGAGTATTCAGAAAGCTTTATTTTTAAGAATTGTGAAAAAAGCAAAAGATTTCCAGAAAAAGAACAAAACACTCAAATGTAAGAAAACATAATATATAAGAAAACATGTAAAGATTTATTTATTTCAGAGAAAAGGAGGCCAAGAGTCTACTGAATAATAGTGTTCACATCCAGAAAGGGTTATTACAGCAGATAAAGTCTATCTTCATGGGCGAAATGGGCCCAAATTGCAGCAGGAGAGATTTATAAAGAACCACAAAGGACACCAATGGAAGTTATGGATTTTCTATTAAAATTGAAGAATAGAACCTCAAAGATCAGATTTAGCATTCTAAGGGAAATAAAATGCTAAGGAAAATTGTCCAAAACTTGGAAATAAAACAAAGGGTACTGTAAGTCCTTGTAATGTTACAGGAAGCATTGTCTAACAGGCTAATTTAAAGCTCTTGCACAATGTACCCTTGTTTGATTTACTGTTTATATTGCTAAGTGCCCAGACTTTTTGAAGTTAAATGACAATTTGCAGATTTCTGTTCATAGAAAGGATAATCCCAATGATTACAGTCTTATTGCTGCGTTGCAATAATGTATAATGTAGAAGGAATAAAGGATGTAGAATATTAACTTTTTACAACCATTATGGTAATACGTGATACAATACACACTAAGGACACACCTTCCTTTCTGTAGTATCCCCCTCTTCTAAATCATAATCTAAACCTAGTTACAAGGAAATCTAAAACTAATCCAAACGGAGGGACAATCTACAAATAAGTAGTCAATATTCTTCAAAAATATTGATGTCAATTTTAGACAAAGAAAAGCTGAGGTACTGTACCAGATTTAAGGAGTACAAAAGAGACATGACAACAAAATATAATCTATAATCCTGGATTGGATCCTGGACTATGAGAAAATCTATAAGGAACATTATTGGAACAATTAGTGAAATCACAAAGTTTAAAAATATTTGTGGATTAGATAATATTGCACTGATGTTCAATTTCCTGTCGTAGGCCATTCTACCATGGTTAACTAAGAGAAAATGCTTGTTCTTAGGAAAAAGAGCACTCAGGTATTTAGGGGTAAGGGAGCATTATGCCTGCAACCTACTCTCAAAAGGTTCAGGAAGTATTGCTTTTTAAATATCTCTATCAATCTATCTATCTATCATATCATATATCTATATACGATAGATATATGATACGATATATATGATAGATAGATATAAATATACACATCTAGAGAGAAAAGGGTGGAGAGAGAAAGATGGAGAGAAAGAGCATGCAAGTTAGCCAATGACAAAGCAAATGTTACAGAATGTTGTTAATTAGTGACTCAAGTTTGTTCTCTTATTCTTGCTAAATTTTAGTAACATTGAAATTATTTCAAAGTAAAAAGTTAAAAAAAAAGCAAAGTTGGACATCCATAGCAGATATCTAAAGAAATTGAAAGTGAAAAATAATTTCCATGATGTGTAATAAAAGGAAAAAAAAAATTTTTAAGAATCTAATGGTAAATATTAGATAACAATGACCATTTATATTTTTTATATTTTGATACAACAGAAGGCTTCGTCATTCAAATGATTCATATTTGCTAACTAGGGTTATTTTGAAAATACAAACATGATAGTTAAGGAGCAATCATTTATAAAAGAAAACCAACTTGTGGAGAAATTGGGATGAACTTAATAAGACTTTGAGTATCAGATATTCTTACAGAGTAAGAACGATTCCCATTAGCAATTGGAAAACATTAGAATGACTTGATGTCAGTTCAATAATTTTAGGGAAATAAATGAAATGTTCAAGTATCAAATTTCCTTTAAAACACTGCAAGCCTACTGGTATCTGAAAATTCTGAAACATTTATGGTTTAAGATGGCTGAGAAACCCAACATTTTCTCAAAATTAAGAAAACAATAATGGACAATTTCAAGGTAAAAATAAGAATAGAAGTTTGTTGGTTTTTTTTACAGGCAGGTTAGGGAAAATGCTCATTTTGCATATGCCCTGTATGCTTTGGCAGGTCTGACAAGAATCCTAAATCGTGAAGGGAATTTGTTAATGAATTCACTACCAGGCTGAATTATCTTCGTAGAACTGAGAAGTTGCTAGGGGACTGAAAGAAAACAAATGTAATTGTGTCTTTTAAAAAGGTGATTGAAGCAATTAACATCAAATAAATCACAAAAATATTCTGCAAAATGATGAAAACAATGGAAGAAAACTGTGTACAAATGAATAACAGGTTATGTGTCTCTACCAAGGAAAGTTCACGAGTGATAAAATAGATCATGTTTTCAAGGAAGAGACACCATCAGCTCCCACCTTGACTATGAGCTCCCAGTGGGCAAGAGCTAGGCCATAGTCAACTTTGTATAAATTTGAAAATAGATATTAAGCAAATATGCAGGAAGGAGCAGGAAAGGAAAAATGGAAAGGAATGAGGAAGAATGAATTAGAGGGGGAAATGGAGTACATTAAATGTACGTTAATGCACTACAGTTTGACTTTGATGAAACATTGTCTAATGTCTAATGAACAGCTGTTATATCTAAACTGAAAATGTAAATAAAGAATAGTTGAGCCTAACAATGATTAAAGTATGATACTGCGTGTTCTAATTTGCTAGCTGCTGGAATGCAATATACTAGAAATGGAATGACTTTTTAAAAGGGGAATTTAATAAGTTGCAAGTTTACAGTTCTAAGGCTGAGAAAATGTCCCAATTAAAACAAATCTATAGAAATGTTCAATCAAAGGCATCCAGGGAAAGATGCCTTGGTTCAAGAAGGCTGACGAAGTTCAGGGTCTGTCTCTCAAGTGGAAGGCACATGGCAAAGAGAGTCCGTTTCTGTCTCATCTGGAAAGGCACAATGGTGAACATGGTCAGGGTTTCTCTCTCACCTGGAAGGGCACACGGCGACTCATTTGGAAAGGCACATGGTGAACATGGCATCATCTGCTAGCTTCCTCTCCTGGCTTCTTGTTGCATGAAGCTCCCTGGGAGGCATGTTCCTTCTTCAACCCCAAAGGTCACTGGTGGACTCTGCTTCTTGTGGCTATGTCGTTCTGCTCTCTCTGAATCTCTCACTTTCTCCAAAATATTTCCTCTTTTCTAGGATTCCAGTAACCTAATCAAAACCCACCCAAATGGGTGGAGACATACCTCCCCCTAATCCAGTTTAACAAGCACTCTTGGTTAAATCACATCTCCAAGGAGATGATCTAATTACAGTTTCAAGCATACAATACTGAATAGGGATTAGAATAAACACCTGCCTTTACAAAATGAGATTAGGATTAAAATATGGCTTTTCTAGGGTACATACATCCTTTCAAACCAGCACACTGCATAAATGTACTCTGCGGTCTGCTGTTCAGGTAACATTCACAAAAGTGGAGAGAGAGAAAAGGTTATTATTTAATTAAAACAGAAATTTCAAACTACTAGAAAACATCATTTGGTGAAAGCCAAGGTTGTGAAGCTAATGAGAGAAAGGGCTGTTTACCTTCTCTGATCTATATGAAGAGTAGTACAAATTTTTAATTTAATATATGAATTGGCCCCTGTTAAGAAATATAAGCAACCTGCATCTAGCAATCTCTATGGTACCTTAATGATTAAGTAATATAAACAGGTAATTTAAGTTTAAATTTGCATACATTTCATATAAAAGTTTGACTTCCTGAAACAAAGAGTTTCACTATAAGAAGGAAAGTGATAAACCTTCACCTTTCCTAAGTGGTTAAAGAAATATATCAAGTACAAAAGGCTAACTTACAAGATTTTGAAGATAAAAGCTCACTTCAGGCATCATCTTCAAATAATATTAATAAAGTCTCCAGTCTATAAGACATGTTGTGTTCTGAGCTCCTCTGTGGAGATACATTTTATATTTGCTCTACAAAAATCTCAAGATTTAAATTACCTGTAAAGTACATGTATGCTCTGGATAAAAAATAATAAAACATAAAGTGATTCTTAAAACCCAAGAATAAATAATCAAGATGCCAACACTGTGTCATATGCTACTAGAAAAACTTTCTAAAATTCTATTAATAGCCCAACTAAAGATAATCAAAATAACTGGACCAGCTCATTTCCCAGCCTGTGGGGAATTATTTTGGATACACAGATTTAAGACAACTGTCACAAAAATTGACCAAAACACTTCTACCATTGCCATGGTATTCTTAAAAAAAAAAAAAATGAAAAAACATTTTAAAAAATCATCTGCTTTTAGAAACTTAAAAGCAAGGCATCTTTCAAACGCTATTTAAAGAACAAAATAATTTTCATCTGAACCCTCTTATCAGCTAAGATCCCAAAAATATCCTTCCCACTGAAAATCAACAATTTAAGGTAGCTCTTTCTTCCTCCATACTCCATCTAGATTTCTTAACTTTATTGGCCAATTCATGCTTCTTTGAATGGTTTCTGTGATTGAAAACTGATCCATGAATAGAGAAAGTAGAGAACTCGTGAGGATAGGAAATTAGATACAGGTAATGAATACCTGTAATAATTTTACTTGTTCCCTCACAATGGAAGTGCCCTCCATAGAGGTGAAACATCTATTCCTCATTGACAAGGATGAAGGCCCTCTGCAGGTAGAAGATGATTGGCTGCTGAAGCAATGCTTGCTCACATTTGCACTGGGCAGGGCTTGATGCAATTACAGACTGAGCTTATGGAGAGCTTGAAAGCCTTGGCTAGTCCACCTACGCTGACAACGCACTGACTTTAAATCTATGTGCAGTCAGTTCTTGTCAAAGTAGAAAGAGATTGATTGGAGTCAAATGGAAAATTTTGCTGAGATACCAAAAAAAACATTTTCCCTTGTTGGTTCACTAAGCAAACATGAACATACTCTCTCCTACCAGAGATTTCGCATCTTTTAACTTAGGTCTCTTTCTCCTAGTTTGAAAATACAGTGTTCATTGGATTTCAAATCATAATCACTACTTACATTAATTCTAAGAAGGGAATTGGCTGCCTAATTATGATATTGATATTTTCTTTGTCTAAATTAGGTCAAAGCACTAATTTGATTCACAGTTATGGCAGGTTTTATAGGCTGTGGTAAGCTTAAATTGCTTATAAATATTGGATTATAGCACCATGGGCCTCCACTAGAATCCTATTCAGCCCTGTACACTTGCAAACTTGACAATGTTGTCCGTTTCCTGAGAAGCGTTCATTCCAAACGGCCAGAGGGTAAGAAAGGAATAACATATGTGGCTCAGATAGCTCAAGTCCATTAAGATTTTTGCTGTTGACAGCACCTAATGAGCTATTGTCAGGAAAAAAAATACTGTCATTATGCCCTTTCTTCCTGAATAATAAAATTCCAATAACAGGAGAGCACAGCTCCATGCCCTGTAGTCTTATTGCAAAAGGTTATATTAAAAATGATGTTGATGAGTCCGTGGCCAACCCTACAGTAAGTGCAAAGGGAAACTTAGCCAGGGTAGCAGTTTGAAGCACGAGAGGCTGAAGCTGATGAACTCTATACGATAGAATACAGATCTATATAGGTAAAGGATATATATCAAAATAGGTTCTAGGCCTATATAGTTATAGCCGTGGGATAAAAGGCCTAATTAGCTTCAGACATGATTTGGTTGCATCCCTATGACCGGCAACCTGTCCTGGAGTCAAATGGGGGCTTGTGACATTCCTCTCAAGCTCCTCCAATCCCATCTCCAGGCTGTTGGGGGCTGGAGTGGTGTCTTGTAAGGAATCAGAGCCAGGGAAGGGAA
>PVIY010055128.1:0-13877 GCA_004026745.1 Myrmecophaga tridactyla | reverse complement strand
ATCCCTTTGTAAATTCTTTAGATGTAAAGAAGGTCATTTCAATGATTCAGACACTAGGACATTAAACTTAATGAAACATTTGGTTGAACGTAACTGTACTACAGCATCAAAGATGGAATTATCCTTTGTCTTATTTGTCCCAGGTGGGGACAAAAAACAAAAACTCTTCCAAGACAATGCATCGCTCCCTGTCACTCACACTGTTAACTGACTAAGGGGTTCTTGATCTCAGGTAACAAAAGCTGAACTCTGACCAGATGAGGCATAGGGCCATTTATCGGAAAACTCTAGGAAAGCTCACAAATTTGAAGGAACACCTAAAGAACCCAACTTGGAAAAGTCAAAGAAAGGCAGCTGCCCAGCACATCCATGGCCTCCCCTTAGCAGTACCCAGGATAAGGAGGGAGGTCCCAGGGATTCCTTTGGCTTCCCTCACAGAAGGGCAGACACCTGAATTCACCATCCCACGCAGACTAACCACAGTGGGAAGAAGCAATTCTCCAAAGAGAAATATGGTGGAGAAGTGGAAATGGATGCGAGGCGACAGGGAAAACAGACAAATGTTCCCCACCCAAACCACAGTTCCTGCCTTAGCATCTGCACTTCTGCCCCTCAGCTGGTCCTGCATTGAAGTACCGCGAGCTACCAATTACTTCCTTCCACTGAAAATCCTTCTTGTGTATGCTTTAAAGGCCATTTTGTAATTGTAGATTGTCAACATTTTATTTTGTTTTTAATACCACAATGGTACAATCTACAATCTACCGGAATGACAGCTTCATGGGAAGGCTCAGTCCACCAGGGAGCCAGAGCACAGGGGAGAACCAAGCTTGGGCATGAGAAAGGATGTGCTGTGTACAGCAGATTCTGGGATCGAGGGCAGGACCCTGAAATGAGGACACTTTGCTGATGGGGACTGGGTTTGAATACACCCCCAAACGGGCCCTGCAGTGGCCATGCAGGACTGTGCAGAGCTGAGCTTCCAAAAGGCAGCTCTTCAATATTAGTAACTGAGAGATAATTGAATTTACAAAGTAATAATTCCCATATGTGATGACATCTCCAGAAGTCAGGTGACCACTAAAAGGGTGTAATTACCTTGTGGTCCATTACATGGTCATGTGACCTGGATTGATAAAGTCAGGAAAAACACAGCTGTGGTATCTCTTCAATCATGTTCTCCCTACCCCTTAAGGGATAGGAAAAGTGTTTTAAATTTGTTGAGGGGATACAGGGAAGAGAGGTAATGATTTTCTAGCAAGCTGGAGGTGAAGAATGGAGATCAACACCTGTTCCCCTGCAAGTATGAAAATAAAATGAATTATGTATCTTTAATATGTTTTTCTGTGTGGTCTTTATTATTATTCTCTCTTGGGGCTTGAATCCTTGTCCCCACAAAAGGCATGTTTGTGTCCCAACCCCTGGTCCTGTGGGCGTGGAACCATTTATCAATAGGGCCTTTGAGGATGTTACTAGTGAAAGTGTGCCCAAACTGAATGGTGATTTCAAAAATCTAAAATGGTTGAAGTCCTTGTAAGCAAAGGAAATTGGACACAGAAGCCACAGTGAGCAATTGGAAGTCAGAAGTCAGAGGAGATAGAAGTCAACGGAACCTGAAAGAGTAAGGAGATGATGCTGTCATGTAAACTGCCATGTGATGGAAAAGCCAAGAACCAAGGATTGCCACAGCCAGTCCTGGGCAGAAAGCATCGCCTCGCTGGCACCTCAATTTTTGACTTCTCCTAGATTCAAAACCAGGAGCCAATAAATTCCTGTTGTTGGAGCCAACCCACAGTATGGCATTTGTTTTAGCACCTGGGAAATGAAAATAATTTCTAAATAATCATAGATAATATTTATGAGGGCCATTATATATCTAGTCCAACCTTTGGTTTCTTTATCGCTAATGAACATTTCTCTACTATGTGTGCCTTGGAAAATGTCCCTCACAGCCTGGGAGAAACTGCTGTGCAAATGTAAAGGAAAGTGATGGGAGAAATTTTCCCTGAAAATGCTAGAACAGAAAACTTTAGAAAGTAATCATGAGAGTTGATTAGATTAACTTCTAGCAGGCAGAATCTATGCCTATGTTTTCAGTGTTATTTATCATTATCTTTAGGCTGATAGTAATACCAATGGATGGGAATAATTATACTTTATCTCAATCTAATTAACTTTTTGTTTTCAATTTGCTAATTTTTTTTCCAATTCAAATAATCAAATATGCCTTTGTCCTATATGAAATAGATGCTCCAAGGATGCAGAGATGAATGTGCAAGATTCCTGCCCCCAAGGAAATTACAATCTAGTATTCTAAAGGCATACAAGGATGACAATATAAGTCAAAGTGTCATATAGGTAGTAACCACAAAGTGTTAGAGAACCAAACTGAGGACAATCTAAATGGGATCGCATAACCTGTGAAACACACAAAAAGCTTCTCATGGACTTTTTATTTGGTAGGAAGGCTTTTCTAGTTGAGAACTTCATGTATTCATTCTGATTCTCCCTTATGTACTATAAATAAAAGCAGTACTCTTCATACCAATAGTACTCTGACTTCAGTTCCCAAGGTACCTAAAGAGATGGTAAAATATCCAAGAAATCTACATTTTGATGTGTATTCATGGTGATTTTGATGTGGGTTTCTGGCTTATATTTGCAGAAATATTTAGAAATTTATTTTTTTGTTCAATGTCTTTCCAAGTTTTCACTCCTTTAAGATGGACAAAGTGAGCCCATAGTGTAAAATCTTATAAACTACTTTATAAAGATACTGCCCTTCCCTCCAAGTACTTACAACACCACTCACTAGTACGTGGGGCACAGCACGCTAACTCTGCCTATCCCTTATTTTAAGTGAGATTGTAGCTGCATTTTGCCAATGCTAATTAAGAATTATAAGATGAGTTAAGCAATAGAAGAGCAAAATTTACCCCCCTCAAATCAGGTATTATTTACCACAAACCATGCTTTGAAAAAGAAAATTGGATATAAGATTTAGAAGAGACAGATATTGTCTCATCTTTGCATAGAAAATTTTATTTACCCCATTATTGTTGTAGCAAAAAATGTTATCAAGTTTATCTGACATTGCTTTATTCTTAATAAACTTGCTGCCTATGGCTCAGTTCATTTGATTATAAAATTTGGAAAAGACTATAAAAAATTTCTAGCATTAATAAACTAAAAAACTACCATTAATTGAAGTATAAAGATTTATTTCAATTACTGAATGTCATGATATTTAATTTATTCTCATAGCTACCACCATAAATCTAATCAATCGCATAAATCATACTGAAGAGCAGTTTAAATAATTTCATACACTGTACATGATGCTGGGCATTACATGTAATCACAAATTTATATAATTATAGGCACAATACATGCTGTATCATTCTTTATTCTGCTTATTTCCTGTCATATTACTTATTATGACTTAATATTAATAAACAAAATATAGGAAACCATCCTTTTTTTTTTTAACCAATAGCCTCAGAGAAAGTTTAACTAATTTAAATCCCTGGGCGATATCCACCTTCCATAAAGAAGTTCGTAGAAACCGCAGGCTTTATAAATCTTTAACACACAATTACTCAGGATTTTCAAATAAACTCAATTATCTATGCTTGATTTCTCTTTCTGTTGCCGATTTTGTGCCAGTCAGCTCTTGTTAAGGGGTGATTCAGTTTCTACAGAAAAGTTAAGTGTCTGATGGCAAGTCTGCACCCACCTAATACTTTCTACTTTAAACACCACCTCAGACAAGTTATCAAGGGCCTTGTCATCAGGACAAGCCAGGTGGATGATGTACACTTAATCTGATGTGACACAAATCACACTTCACCTCTATAATCTTCTTCCCCCAAATCACCATCAAATCATCTCTCTCATCGTGAGAAAAACATCAGACAAGCCCAACTGTGGGACAGTCTACGAAACACATGACCAATACTCCTCCAACTGTTAAGGTCACTTCAACATGTTGCACTTGAGAGAAGGCTAAAGAGACAGGGCACTTGGGAACCTGGATGAGACCCTGGAGCAGAAAAAGGTCATAAGGCTCATTAGTTGTGACAAATGTTCCCTGATGACGTCAAATGCTAACAGGAGGGGAAACCGGGTGAAAGGTATACGAGAACTTTCTATACCCCCTTTACAGCTTTTCTGTAAATAAAACACTATTCCAAAATGGAAAGGTTCTTTAAAGTTGAAAAACAATAATGACAAGGAACAATTTGAGTGAAAATATTTCTAACATGATAATAGACAAATGATTAGTTTCCAGATCTAGCCTACGTATGCATTGATTAGAAAAAGACAAAAAATAATAGAAACATGGGGAAAGCACCTGACAGGTAAATTCCCTGAAAAAAGAATTCATCCAATGAAAATGGCATTATGTTCAACCTCAGTAGTAATCAAGAAACACAAATTAAAACAAAACGAACCCTTTTCATCCATCATATTGGCAGATGTAAATTGACCGCTTCTAGTTCAGGATTAGAGAAATGACATTGCCAGACATTGCTGGTAGAGCTGTGAATTGTTACAGCCTCTTTGGAAAGCATTTAATGGTGTGTCTGTTAGTGTTCTGCAGAGAGAAAAAAACGAGAGAATATACATATATACATTAAGGGGTTTACAATAAGGAATCGGATCACACAGTTGTGGAGGCTGACAAGTTTGCAATCTATAGGGCAGGCCGGCAGGCTGGGAACTTGGCAGCAAGTTTACATTGCAATCTTAAATCCAAACCCTGTAGGGCAGGCAGGAAAGCAACGAAGGCAGGATTTTATGCTGCAGTTTTATGGCAGAATTTCTTCTTTTCCAGGAAACCTTAGGTTTTGCTCTTAAGTTCTTCAACAGATTACAAGAGGCCCACCCACATATTGAGGGTTAACTCCTGTACTCAAAGTTAACTGATGGTAGACATTAATCTCATCCACAAAATACCTCCACAGCAACACCTAAATTGGACATTTCTGTGATTGAATAAATAAATTGGTGTTTGATTAAATAACTGGGCATGATAACCTAGCCAAGGGGATACATAAAATTAACCACCATAGACAGCATATATTAAAATGATAAATGCTCATAGCCTTTGGCCAGAAATTCCAAATGTCATTTATTCTAGATGCACAAGTCCAAGAGACAGTTTCAAGGTCATCCATTGCTGCATTGTTTGTAGTAGTAAAAAATGTGAAGCAATGCACATATTCATGAATAGAGTGACTGTTACATAATTTAAACTAGTATATCTCTACTATATGCATACACATCTATTTGGTGATATATGAAATATCATAGTTTTAAAAAATTAGGCAGGGCTATATGAGCTAACATGGATGGGTTGCCAGGATTTTGCTGAGCTACTGTAATAAGCACCTAGAGAAAAATAAGTTTATCATGGTACTCTTGGCAAGTATCCCATCAATGTAGTTCTTAAGCCAATAAAATGTTGAAGCCTGTACATCCCTGTTTGTTAATTACTCTCAAACACAATAGAACAAAGGCATATTTCACCCAGATTTAAATACCAGACACATTAAAGATGGATCATACACAGGCAATAATTAAGCAACAAAAGTTTTAACAGCACTAAATGGGAAATCAGTGTTGTATTTATGAAAGAACTTAGGGGAAAAGGATATAATCGAAGGTTTCGAAATGCTTTCAATACCAATATGATTAATAAATATTGACTTATGTAGACAATAGGTAAGATACATAGGAGGTTAGCCAGGTAAGAACAAAAGAAAAAAAAAGCTTTGTATTATTTATTTCACATAGAAAGGTTAACATGGCTCTTTAAAAATTCTATTTTGTAACTTCAATTAATTGATATAGAGACCTAATAAAATCCCAGTCCTTGATGACTATATTTTTTACTTAATGTAGTCTATAATATATTGATTAAAGTACTGAAAGTGTTTCAAGTTTTCTAATTTATTCAACTTCCTAAAATGCTGAGCTCTAAGCCTGAGAGCTTTTGCATTCACCTTCATGAGGACCAGATTCCAGCCCAGGGACTGGATCTCACATGAGGTTGGAGCTCAGACTCTCAATCTCATTTCTGGGAGCCTGCCTCTGGTCCCAGCTGGAACAGATCTAGTTCCATCTCAAATCCTCAGAGGGCCTCAGAGAGCCAAAGGAGCGTGAGGAGCCGAATGAAATATAATTTTAGCATAAGATGCCTTAGATAGCTACTTTTTATTTTAGTTCCCCCCTCCTTTTAGTGTGCCTCTGAACCTTCCTGCGATACTTGTTGGATGAAAAGAAAAAAGTATTAAAATGGTCTTAAGTCAAACCTCACAGAAGACAAAAAGGGTTTAAAGTTTTGACAAAACTAATGAGAAAATGCTATCACTATCTTGGTTTCTGAAACAAGAATAAAAAACACTGACGTGAGAAATTACTGCTCTATTCTATAAATAAGTAAATAGAGTAAAAGAAAAGCTAAATTACTTACTTTCTCCCTAAAGTAGACAAAAATACATGGTTCTTTTGTACATAAATAAAGGGAAAAAAATCCATTTCTGCATCTAATATCTCCTTTTTTTCTTTTGTTTTGTTTCAATATAGAGTCTCCATGAAGGATAGGTAATGAAGTATGGGGCAGGATGGAATAAAAAAGATTCAAAATAATTTTAATTCCCTCATCTATAGAGTTTCCACTTTTATCTAAGAAAGCTTGGGTATGGTTTTGTCCCCAGTGGAAAAAGATAAATATATTGGGTGATCCAGTTTGAATATAAACCCATAATTACTTGTAGGCCTCAATATAAATAAATTTTAAGTGAACTGATATGTGTACTACTTGCTTAAGATTGTGTTTCTAATCCTGAAGCATTCAGCAAAATAGTATAATTTAAACCCTCATTTGCCCAAAGGAACAATGTTTTAATCAGAGAGAAGACTGTAAAATGTTCATGGTTAAATATAATAGAAATTAAGTTAAAATAAGACAATATTTTGGCAAGAAATTGGGAGGGAAAAGGGAGGAGGGGGAATTTTTATAACTTGCTTCAATTTAGTTTTATCTTGTTGTTAGAATGAATATTGGATTAAAGTATGTACAGTTACTACCAGTTCTTCAAAAAGGTGTGAGTTCCATACTTGATAACTAAGAAACTTAAATTATATCAAAATAACTTTATAAACATTTATTTTTTTACAGTACTTTTTGATATGTGGCAGATGGCTATTGGAGCAAATCTCTATGGGAGATTGACAATATCATTGTGATCAAAATATTTCAGATTCTGTAAGATGCCATCAGTATAGTCAGGAAAAGCAGTAATATTATATTTGTATGACTGTGCTTGCACAATAAGTATTAATGTCCCATTAATTGCTTTCCCAACTGTTTCCTAAAATATTAGGAACAAATTAAGAGAATGTTTAGAAAATTATGATTAAAATACATTTTTTTCAACTCAGGCATATAAATACATTTATTAATTAACTAAAACCTAAAAGTCACATGACCCAGATTGTTAAATCAAGAACTATGTTTTTAAATGCTTGCAATATACAAAAGAGAGTTTAAAATGGAAACTAAAATGTTAATCAATGTTAATGAAATATGCAAAATACAGGAATAGAAATGCTTGGACCATAGTTAGCTATTAGTCAAATCAGTTAGGATTCAATTATATAAATGGATAAATGGATAAATTAAAGCAGATCTACATATAAATTTCTCAACAATGCAATTAAATCTCATTTATTTGTAGCTCACTAGTCAACTCAGATAGATGTTACAGGATATTATAACTTACATAGAGACTTTAAAGATATTCAAGAAAGGCTAGATTCACCCTGATCCTGCAGTTATTCCTACAATTTCAATATCCAACAGAATTGGAGGTATCCAAGCAAAAAAAAAGAGAAGACCCTACCACCTAAAATCATCAAAAGCAATAGAAAAACAGAAAGACCTACAGGAACTCTAAACAGTGTAGTTTTCAGACAGCAGACTATAAAGTAATTATCATTATATTCATAGAGATAAAAGCCAGGTTTAAAATTACCAGCATCAAAATGGAAATTATTAAAAAGAGACATAGATAATATGGAACACTGTGAACTTAATTAACAGCACTGACATGAATATATAAATATGATTAAAAGGAGATATGTCAGATCGTATATATGGTAAGAGATTTAAAAAAATTAAGCCCATGGAACTAGACTACACAAACCTAAGTTAAACCATGAAATCTAACTAATAGTACAATTATAAAAATGTAACAAATGTTCCACACCAAAGCAAGGTGCTAATAATACAGTCACATGTAGGAATTCTGTATTTTATGCATTATTGGTTTGTAAACCCATAACTTCTATAATAAAGAAAAAAATACTAATTATGAAACTTAAAAATAAAATAACTAAAATTAAGAATTCAATGGAAGAGTTTAACAGAAGATTAGACCTAGCTGAAGAGAGAGTTAGCGAATCAGAAGATGGATTAAATTAAATAAGGTTAACAAAGCGTGGGGAAACAAAAAGAAAAAAAAAGCAGTGTAGGAGACATATTAGAATATCAAATACAGTAAAATGGTCTATCTTATGTTTAATTAGAGACCCAGAAAGAGAAGAGAGAAACAGAAGCCATAATTAAAGAAACAACTAAGAAATGATGAAGGTTTGTAAAACCAAAAAGGAAAATGTAAAAAGAAATCCATATCTCAACCTATCCTAATGAAACTGAAGGAAAAAATATGTATGTAATTTTAAAAGAAGTCAGCACATTATCAAGAAAATAGAAAATGACAAGTCATCGTGGAGAGGATGTGGAGAAAGAGGCACAATTATCCACTGTTGGTGGGAATGTAAAATTGTACAACTGCTCTGGAAAGCAGTTTGGCAGTTCCTCAAGAAGCTAAATATAGAATTGCCATATGATTCAGTAATACCATTATTAAGTATATATTCAGAGGTCCTGAGGGCAAGGACACAAACAGACATATGAAAACCATGTTTATAGCAGCATTATTTAGGATTGCCAAGAGATGGAAACAGCCCAAAAGTCTATCAATGGAAGAGTGGCTAAAAAAGTTGTGGTATACACATACAATTGAATATTACACAGCTGTAAGAGAGAATAAAGTCATGAAGCATGTAACAACATGGATGAACCTTGAGGATATTATGCTGAGTGAAATTAGCAAGAAACAAAAAGACAAATACTGTATGATCTCACTAATATGAACTAACATTAATGAGTGAACTTGGAGAATTGAAGTTAAAAATACAGGTAATCAGGAGATAGAAATAGGGTAGAGATTGGTGCTGAAGAAATACAGATTGTGTAACAGGACTGATTGTAAAAGTTCAGAAATGGATAGCACAATAACTACCTGATTATAGCACAATAATGTAAGTACACTGAATGAAGCTGAATGTGAGTATGATTGAGAGAGAAGGGCTTGGGGCACATATAAAACCAGAAGGAAAGATAGAGGATAAAGACTGAGATGGTATAATTTAGGAATGCTGAGAGTGGCAATGATGGAGATTAAATGTACAAACAAAAAAACATTTTTGCATAAGGAAGAACAAATGAATGTCAACACTGCAGAGTGTGGAAAATGAATGATATATGGGAAAAAGTACAATCAATACAAGTTAGGGTCTATAGTGAACAGTAACAGTGTAAAATGCTTCCACTGAATGTAACAAGGCATTATGCCAAAACTAAATGTCAACAGGTGGGGACATGCGGGAGGGGTACAGATTCTTTGTGGAAGAAAAGGAAATGTCTTCATATAGATTATGGTGGTGAATGTATGTCTATATACTGAGGTTGGATTGTGTGATGTGTTAAAAAAATGTTTAAGGGTGGCTGCTGTGGCTCAGCAGGCAGAGCTCCGACCTGCCGTGCTGGAGGTCTGGAGTTCGATCCCTGGTGCCTCCTGCCCATATGCAAAATTAAAAAAAAAAAAAATGTTTAAAATTGAACAAAGAGAAACAAGTGCTAGAGAAAATATGGAGAAAGAGATGTACCTGTTCACTGTTGGTAGGGAAACTGAGAGATGCAGCCCCTTGAAGGGCAGTGTGGTGGTTCCACAGGAGACTGGGGGTGGGGGGGAATGTTGCCATATGATCCTGAAACCCTGTTACTCAGTATATACCTGGAGGAACTGAGTGTGGGAACACACTGGTGTTTATGGCAGCAGTGTTCATGATTCACAATGGATGGAGGGGGCCTAAGGGTACAATGACTGAGGAATGGAAGGGGGAACTATGGTGTATACATAAATGGACTACTGAGTGGCTGCAATAATAAATGAGTTTGTGAGGCATGTAACTACCTATATGAACCTTAAGGATTGTATGTTGAATGAAATGTCAGGAACAAAAAGACAAATATTATCTATATTTGGTCCAATCATATGGACTAACTATAATATAAAGCTCATTGCATAGAAGTTGAGAGCATGGGTTATCAGGTTGGGACTATTGTAAAGATTCTTAGATTGTCAGGAGTCGTAACTGTTATTTCTAAATTCTGAGATACTGAGCTGTTTGTATATAGCCTGCTCATTCCCAGAAACTTCGGTTATTTATGTGACACCTGAGACTCAGAGTTAGAGCTCTGAAGCTATGAAACTGAGCAGTACCCCATACAGCAATTGCTTTAAAGGTTGAAAAAGTGATCAGCCATTTACTAAAGATATGGATGAAGCTGACCGGGATAGGACCAAGGTAAATCAGAATACAGAGCAAAGGATGATTCTATCCGTATTTTAAAATTTCAACTTCTGTGTGAGACCAAAGGGAGAGATTTTTATTTGGTGCAAAATTTATATTTTGGGTAGTGCATTACCTAATTCAACTTGTGTGGTTAGTTTAGTTGAACACCATAAGTACATGGAATCTTGAAGAGGGTGTGAGGTTTTGTTGGTTTGTCCGGGTAAGTGCAATGCCCTGATATATCCTAGAGTAATTTGGGCAGTGGATAAACATTCATTTGCAAAGTTCCCTTGGGGGACTGGGGAGAAAAGAGGAAATATTCAACTTCTCCATTTGAAGAATTCCCATAAGCAGTGAGGACAACCAAATCAATAGGCAGAGCCCTCAATCTTGGGGTTTGCCTCTATGAAACCTGTTCCTGCAAAAGATAGGCTAAGCCTACTTAAAATTAGGCCTTTAAGAGTCACCCCCAAAGAACCTCTTTGTTGCTCAGATGTGACTTCTCTCTCTAAGCTAACTTGGCAGGAGAACTCACTGCCCTCCCCCCCACCACGTGGGACATGACTCCCAGAGGTGTAAATTTCCCTGGCAATATGGGACAGAATGCCCAGGATGAGCCAGGACCTCGCATTAAGGGACTGTGAAAGCCTTCTTGACCAAAAGCGGGAAAAGAGAAATGAGACAAAATAAAGTTTCAGTAGCCAAGAGATTTCAAACAGAGTCACGGGGTTATCCTGGACGTTATTCTTATGCATTATATAGATAACTCTTTTTAGTTTGTGGTGTGTTGGAGTGGCTGGAGCGAAGTATCTGAAACTGTTGAGCTGTGTTCCAGTTGCCCTGATTCTTGATGATAATTGTATAAAGATATAAATTTTACAATGTGACTGTGCAATTGTGAAAACCTTGTGTCTGATTCTCCTTTTATCCAGGGTATTGACCGATGAGTAAAAAAATATGGATAATAAATAAATAAATAAATAAATAAATAAAAGGGGGGATAAGGGGTAAAATAAATTGGGTAGATGGAAATACTAGTGGTCAATGAGAGGAAGGAATAAGGGGTATAGTAAGTATGAGTTTTTTCTTTTTTCTCTTTTCATCTCTGTTTCTGGAGTGATGTAAATGCTCTAAAAAAGATCACAGTGATGGGCACACACCCATGTGATGATATTGTGAGCCACTGATTGTACACCATGTATAGAATGCATATGTATGAAGATCTGTCAATAAAAATATTTTTAAAAAAGATTTTCTTTACTTTTTTTTGCATGAGTAGGCACTGGGAATTGAACCCGGGTCTCCAGCATGGCAGATGTGAATTCTGCCACTGAGCCACCACCACACTGCACAAAGAGATTTTCTTTAAATGACATATTACACATATACACATGAAAGACAATGATTTTCAGCTTTTGTTAGTCTGAAAAAGTCTTTATGTTAAAAAAATATTATTGGTGTGCATAGAATTCTGCCATTGCTTCCCAAGAAGGAAATGTGTTCATGGGGACGCAACTGAAGTTTCGGTTTCACTGAAAATTCAACCCAGCTACTTTGGGCTCCTCAGGTCCCTAAACCAATAGTTTTGTTTTGATTTTAAAAGGCATTAATCTAATGGATGGGGTGATTGAGACTGATTATCAAAGGGAAACTGGGTTGCTACTACACAATGGAAGAAAGGAGGACCATGTAGAATTCATGGGTTTCTTTGGGATGTCTCTTAGTGCTTCCATGCCTAATAGTAAAAGTTATTTTAAAAAACTGCAACCAAAGGCAGAATGATTGAGGACTCAGGCCTTTAGGAAAGATCATCTGGGTCATTTTACCAAGTAAAGAACTTAGAGCATCTGAGGTTCTGAGAACAAGAGAAATATAGTATGGGCAGTTGAAGAAGGAAAATATAGACCTCAACTACAACTTTGGGACCAACTACAGAAATAAAGATTGCAGTTACTTATTTTTTCTCTTTGTCTGTCATATGTATATGTTTATTTGGATATCCTAGCCATTTTCTTCTTCTTTCTTCCCATTTTCATTTCACACATACATTATTGGAAGTTAACTTTAAAATTTACTCTTTAGGGAACAGAATATTCAGTGGGTCTATGACAGAATTTGAGGAGTAATTAACATAGCTAGCAATGGTAACACTGACTTTGTGTTCTCTTTCATTTGGGAGAAAGTTTTGGGTAAGAACATTTTGTTTGTGACATGAATAGATGCATCTTATTAGATGGAAATATAGAGTTGTTCTGCTGATGTATGAAAGTTCAAATGTGGTAGAAGGGTGACTATGGAAGCTGAGTAGTACAATAGTTGTACTGTGCCAGTTATCAATTTATTGTCTCTTAGCTTTAAATTCATACAATTCATTGTCTTCTCTGTGGAAATGGATCTTGGCCTTTTAACTGTTTTTCCTTTGCCAGATGGCTGTAAGTTTTGTCAATAGAGGATGCTGGAGAGACATTGCAGGGGAAGGGTTTTCCTTCCTGGTTCTGATGTGCTCATTTAGCAGTATCCTGCAGCTTCCCACTGTCTGGCTACTGAAGTGCAAGGCGGCCAGAGCACTCCATGGCCAGAAACTTCCCCTAGCCCCAACTTGGGCAGTTTGGTAGCAGAGTGCCTCTAGTAAGGCAAAGACCCATGAACAGCTTTCCCCCTACCACACAGGGTGTATTTCTAGCAAATTCCACCCGAGTGGCACCACGGTGACTTCTCCACCAGCCAGTAATCCACAGCCACACTCTTTTTTATTTATTTATTTTAATTTGCATATGGGCAGAAGGCACCAGGGATCAAACTCCAGACCTCAAGCACGGCAGGTCGGAGCTCTGCCTGCTGAGCCACGGCAGCCGCCCACACAGCCACACTCTTTTCAACAAGGTCTGGATCCCAGCCCTTGGAGAACCTTTACCTTGGGAGATCTATTTCGGCTTCAGGGGTTGTGGCTGTCCTTACATTTGCTATTCCTGTAGTTTTTAAAAGTTCTTTTTACCTCTAACTTCAATTCCCTGTTCCAGTTAATAATTAGTTATTTTAAACTCTCCCTTTCAAGTTACTGAATGGTTTCTCTCTTCTGGTCAGACCCTGATTGGCACACTGTGGTTTTCTTTATTTTTCTTTTTCTTGTGGTTTGGTGATTTACTTGGATCCTGAAATATTTTTCT